>PVKN010006829.1:0-27732 GCA_004027915.1 Capromys pilorides
TTATTTTTATTTATTTATTTATTTGTTTGCTTGTTGTGTTTGTTTGTTTCTTTATTTATTCATTTTGTGGCTGGCTCAGCCTGCCCTGGTGGTGGCGCTGGCGCAGCATGTGGTGCCGGGGATCGAACTGCAGTCCCCGCAGTTGCCTGAGCCCTCCTAAGCAGGCGCTTTAGACCACTGAACCATCTCGCCGGCCCGACAGAAGCTTCTTGATGCTGTTTACCTGAATCATCTCATGTGGCCCTCCAGCTACTCCCCTGACTAACTCTATCTTCCAAATAAGCCCACCTAGGAACCAAGAAGCCAAGTGACTTGACCCTGGTCACGAAGCCAGCGAGAGTGGAGGGAGGGCTTGGGTCCAGCAGGTCACATTTTACATAACATAGATGGTTCTGTGCAGATAGAAGGTGCAGCGTGCTCCCAGCCTCCACAGCCCATGGTCAAGAGAAACAGGTCCTGCACTGTGGAGGGTGCTCCAGATCAGGAGCCAAAGCCATCAGAGAACTGAAGGGATGTTGCAGCTTCACCAATAAAAGTGAAATTAAATTCACACTCGCTATTTCAAAAAAATAGACAAGAGACATGACAACAGGAAAAATTAGAATTAGAGCCCTCAAGGTGAAAGCTGAGTGACATAACATTGGCCCAGGGTCCCCTCCTTCGAGCTGGGGCAGCCTCTGACACTGATGCCTCGCCACTGCTGAAAACCATGACCCCAGCAGACATTCAAGGTCCCCAGAACACATGGTTCCAGGCAAACCTTGATTCCAACCAGTGTCTTGGAGAAAGTGCATTCAGTGCAATGTCTGAGACAATCTATACTTTCCAAGCATTATTCTCTAATCTGAATTTCAGGTTTTCTCTGGCAACTTTTCCTGAAGAGACCATTCTCATCCTGCCCACTAGCAAGGACACACGAGGCCACCACACACCTCAGTGCTAGCTCCTCACTCCAAGGAACAGAGAGAGCCCATTGTGTTCCTTTCCACTCTGAGGTACTCAGCACAGTCCCTCTAGCCCCTCCTGCCTCATCCATCCTTTTCTGCCCTTTACACCCACTTGGAGAAATTCCACGAACAGAGAGAGCCCTCACAGGGTTAATCCTGCCGATCCTAAGTCACACTTTAACTCATTCTCTCTGGGCCAAGGATTAAAAGCTGCCAGTGTAAGGGTCAGGGCTCTCGAGACCCCAAAGTGAAGAGAAGCTGCAGGGGAAGGGAGGGACAGAACCAGGCCACGGAGGAGGAGGGGCCCAGGCTGCAGCCCCGCAGAGCCTCGGCCCTCTGCCACAGACACAGCTGCCGGCAGAGGACAGGACAGGCAGGCAGTCCGCAGCCCCGGGACAACGTGTTCAACCTGACCACCCGGCCCAGCCAGCCCCATGGCCTTCAACGACCTCCTGAAGCAGGTGGGGGCCGTCGGCCGCTTCCAGCAGATCCAAGTCGCCTTGGTGATCCTGCCGATGCTCCTGATGGCCTCCCACAACACCCTGCAGAACTTCACGGCTGCCATCCCCGCCCACCACTGCCGCCTGCCCCCCAACGCCAGCCTTGGCCTAGATGGGCATCTGGGGGTCCTGCTGCCCAAGGACCCACAGGGGCGGCCTGAATCCTGCCTGCGCTTTGCCACTCCATTGCGGGGAACACCCCTCGACAATGACACCACAGCCAACCTCACGGAACCCACAGAGCCCTGCATGGATGGCTGGGTCTACGACAATAGCACCTTCCCATCCACCATCGTGACAGAGGTGAGGACAGTGCCCCACACAGACACATGCACATAGAGACACCACACAGCTGTATGAACATGTATGTGCACACACCAGCATGCGTGCTGCTGTGGTGGAGGCAGAGCCTGCGGACATGGGACCTGGGAGAGTCTGGGATGAGAATGCAGCCTGAGCTCACCTTTCCCCACAGTGGGACCTTGTGTGCTCACACCGGGCGCTCCGCCAGCTGGCCCAGTCCCTCTACATGGTCGGGGTTTTACTGGGCGCCATGTCCTTCGGGCACCTGGCAGACAGGTCAGTTCAGGGCTTGGCCCAGGACAGGGTGGGTGGGAGATTCACTTCTCCAGGGGAACCTGTGACCCCAGCTTCTCTTTGGAACCTGTGACCCCAGCTTCATAAGGCAACTCAAGTCCTCAGCACCCTAGCCAGGCTCACCTGGCCCCCACCCAGCCCTGCTGAGGTCTTCCCACCCACAGGCTAGGCCGCCGAAAGGTGCTGATCCTGAACTACCTGCAGACAGCTGTGTCGGGGACCTGTGCTGCCTATGCCCCCAACTTCGTCCTCTACTGTACCTTTCGGCTGCTCTCGGGCATGTCTCTGGCTAGCATTACCATCAACTCCATGACGATAAGTGCGAGCTGACCCCGCCCCACACCTGCCTGTGTCCTCCAGGGCCACCTGACCCCTCCTTTAGAAAGCCATTTCAGACACCCTTGTCAGGGAGACAGGTCCCAGTGGCTGAAACTGACAGGAAGTGGTGGAAGCTAAGTCAAGGGAGATGAGGTTGTCTGAGACCCCACATGCATACCAGGCTATAGCTCCCCTTCCTATGTGATCTGGGTGGAGCATCTGCCTTCCAGTGTTGAAAACTTGTTTCTAACCTTCATGTGGACCACACCACAGCACAGCTTGCGCACACATGCACTCACTCATGCACGCTCACACACTCACACTCACACACATGCACTCACACACATACCCATATAGTCGCAGGGGTTCTCTCAGATGAGAAATCTGAGGTGGGAGAGAGAAACAGATTTAACCCAGAAAAGAACACAGGACCTAGAAGCCCCTAGGTTGGAAAAGCTGCTCTGGACTCAGCTGGGCTGGGACATCCAAGGTCCCATCCTTCCAACCCGTTGCAGCCCCCAGGGCTAGGCGGTCCCACAGCAGAGAAACATTACTGAGGGGACCCTCAGGGCATGGCTGCTGTCAGGACAGGAAACAAGACCCTGAGGACATGAGCTCTGGTCAGGGGAGCATGGAGTGGGTACAGGGTCACAGATAGACAGCCCTAGCCCTCTCTCCCTTCCCCTCATACCTGTTCTCTCCAAGCCTGGAGAGCCTAGGCTGGGTCTGCCCACTCCTGCCCAGCATGGTACCTGCCCTGTGCTGCCCTCTCGCAGATGTGGAGTGGATGCCAATTCACACACGCGCCTGGGTGGGCACCCTGATGGGCTACACCTACAGCCTGGGCCAGTTCCTGCTGGCCGGCCTGGCCTATGCTGTGCCACACTGGCGCCACCTGCAGCTCCTGGTCTCTGCGCCCTTCTACGCCTTCTTCCTGTACTCCTGGTAAGGGCCAGAAAAGTGGTGCTGTGGGGCCCTGGGGGACTGCTGGGAACCAGCCGCTTCTCCAAGCCCCAGTACCCCACACACAGAGATCACCCAAGCTGAGGCACCCACATGCTAGTCCCCAGACTGCCAGAGCAGATCCAGGAACAGGGCCTTGCTCTGCAGTCCCCAGGAGAGTGACATAACAAGGCTTCCAACCCCAGACCCAACACAGCTCTCAGGGTCCACCCCTAGCCTGGCCCCAATCAGCCCCAGCCAGCCCCAGCCTTGAGCCTCTCAACCCCCAGGTTCTTCGTGGAGTCTGCTCGCTGGCTTTCCTCCCGTGGGAGGCTGGACCTCACACTGAGCACGCTTCAGAGAGTGGCTCGAATTAACGGGAAGCAGGCAGAGGGAGCCAAGCTGAGCGTGGAGGTAAGGACTCCGGACCTCTAAGGTTAGAGCTGCAGCTTCTCCAGGTCACTGCAACAGGCCTGAGCCCTGCCCACCCCCAGGTGCTCCGGACCAGTCTGCAGAAGGAACTGACCCTGGGCAAAAGCCAGGCCTCTGCCATGGACCTGCTGCGCTACCCTGCCCTCCGCCGCCTCTTCCTCTGCCTCTCCATGCTATGGTAGGCCGGGTGAAGACACAGACACACCAACTCATGGGGGACCAACTACCCCAGAGACAGAGCTGGCAAGTAGATGCCAGGAAAGGGAGGAAAGGTCCACAGGCCTGCTATGCAGGGCACCCACCACTCAGAAACACCCAGGGGCCAAACACCCCGACTTGGCCTCAGTCCTCACTAGCTCTGCCCTAATCTCACCAGGGCCAAGTTTTCCAGAGCGTCAGGGCAGAGATCAGTGTCCTGCAAGGCCCACAGGGTAACTGGCTCCCAGCACCTGCCAGAAGCAGACACAGGACAACCAGGGCCATCTCAAGGACACATTGGCCCAAGACAGCAAACCCCAGAGAAGCCTTCCCCGTCCACACTCCCACCCTCTCTCCATTGCCTCAATCCCACATGAGAAGAAGCAGCCTTGCTCCAACCCAGGATTTCCTTAGTTGTGGATTCTGTCCAAAACGTCAGCTTTACTTTGTGAGCTCCTGATGTCTCCCTAGAATGTCCACAGACACCCTGCCCCTCCCTAGCACTTGGCTTGAAGAGTGGCCTGGACATTGCCCTGTCCTCCTCAGCCCAACATCAGCAGATAAGATAAAGACTGAAGCCACACCACTCACTGTGGGAGTGACTGCAGAAACCCACACCCAGGGCCCTGGTTACTGGAAGTGGGGCTCCAGCATGCTCAAGAGAGCAGCTATGTGTACAGTTAAAATCCAGCGAGATATTAGCAGGGATCCGGGCTGTTCACTCTGTTTCTTACCATCCCTTCTTAGGCTTCCTAACCAGTCCTCCTGCCCCTCATAGGTTTGCCACCAGCTTTGCCTACTATGGGCTGGTCATGGACTTACAGGGCTTCGGGGTCAGCATCTACCTGATCCAGGTGATCTTCGGTGCAATAGATCTGCCTGCCAAGTTTGTGTGCTTCCTGGTCATCAATTCCCTGGGCCGCCGGCCAGCACAGGCAGCCTCCCTCCTACTGGCAGGCATCTGCATCCTGATGAATGCAGTGATACCCCGGGGTGAGCACCACAACTTGGCCCATCCTGGATGCAACCCTCCTCTCCACCCTACTCCTGACCTATCCTCACCTTCCTCCAGACCAGACAATTGTCCGAACCTCCCTTGCCGTGCTGGGAAAAGGGTGCTTGGCCTCTTCCTTCAACTGCATCTTCCTGTACACAGGGGAGCTGTACCCTACCATCATCCGGTGAGTAGGGCAGGGAGAGGGCTGGGAGAGACCTCATCCTGCACAAGATCTCACCCTACACCCATGGTAGCTGCTCAGGTCTGGCAAGCGCAGTGAGGACCCCTGGCCCCAGATCTCCAAGGGTCCCCAGCCAAGGCAGGGCAGAGAACACAGGGTTGCACTGAGGAGTCCCCAAAACACAAGCTAGAAGCTGCCACCAATCAAACTCCACCTTAAGCCAGAATATGTACCAGACATGAACACAAACATTCTTCCAACCAAGAAGCAATGCTGATTATAGGGGATGCAGAAATATTGTCAGTTTAGGCCCTGCCAGATAGCTCAGCAGATTAAAGCACCTGCTTAGGCAGATGCAGGGACCAGGATTGGATCCCTAGCGTGCCATGATGGCCCCACCCCCTGGGGAGCGCTGAGACAGCTGTTGAGATTGGGCATGGTGGCATGCGCCTGTAATCCCAGCTCTTGGGAGGCTGAAAACAGGAGGCTATGAGTCTGATCTGTGTAGTGAGACACTGTAGAACTTGTACTAAATACATTTTTAAAAAAGAAAGAAATACTGCCAGCTCTTTGGAGCCTAAAGAGGAGGGACGAGGTTAAGAAACATGTCTGTTTTAAGACACAGGTACAAAATTCATCAAGATGTCCAAGAAATGCCAGGTTTTCTTTGGCCACTTGGCTGAGAAGCTGAGGGTCCCAGATGCTGCACCCTTGGAGACAGGAAAGAGGGTTGGCATAAGGCACTCACACTGTATGAGGCGCTGCGGGAACCTTCCCCAGGGCTGTCGCCCATCTTCATGAGAACTGGCAAGGCAGGCACCACTGTCATTCCCATTTCATGGATACAAACAGGAGGGCACAGAGAGGCCAGCTGGCTTTCCAAGGCCACGCAGCCAGTGAAGCTGAAGTGCCAGGCTTTGAGCCCACACAGGCCACATCTGAGGCCACTTCTCATCCTCTTGTCTCTGACAATGCTCTTCACATTTTCCTAGTGGGCAGACTCCTCGACCTCCCAGAGGGGACCCCACCCAATGGGACTGTGAAACTCAGTCTTATGGGTGATCAATAGCCATTGACCTAACCCTCTCACCAAGCCCCCATTTGACAGTTCAGGCAACTGACCCCAGAAAGGGAGAAGGACTTGCCCAGAGTCACACAGCAAGTTAAAGGCAGAGGCAAAATGCAATCCTGCGACTCCTGATTTCTTCTTTAAAATCATGTTGCCTGCCCTGTATGGGGAAGGGTGGCACCGCATGTCAGGGGTGGAGAAGTGTCTTGGCTGTAGCAAATGCCCAGCCCCCAACCTACAGGCAGACAGGCTTGGGCATGGGCAGCACCGTGGCCCGCGTTGGGAGCATCGTGAGCCCCCTGGTGAGCATGACCGCTGAGCTCTACCCCACCGCACCTCTCTTCATCTTCGGCGCTGTACCTGTGGCTGCCAGCGCCGCCACAGCTCTGTTGCCTGAGACACGGGGCCAGCCACTGCCTGACACTGTGCAGGACCTGGAGAGCAGGTAGGTCCTGGGACAGGCCTGCCTCCTGCCCTGAAGAGCCCAGACAGCCCTCTGCCTGGCCACACAGACAAAGTTCTGCTCTCCCCACCTCAGGAGGGCAGGAAGCCTGAGGCAGTCAGAGAAGGAGCAGCAGAAGCAGATGGTACCGCTCCAAGGCACTGCACAGGAGAAAAACAAACTCTGAAGACCCTGGGCCCAGGCCTCATACTGGGAGGGCAATGCCACACAGGGTTTGTGTCCCAAGAAGTGCTGCCCAAGACTGCACCTTCACAGGCAGGTGTGCAAGTCTTGAGTGGAATCAGCCTTCCAAGACCACTAACTTCAGCTATGAGTCAGAGTGTGGCCCCCTCCTCAACTGCCTTCCTGCCCCACACTCCCATCCCCCACAGTTTACCCCAGCACTCTGCAAAAGTCTGTCTTGGCTGGAGTGGGGTACATGCCTGCAGCCCCAGTGTTCTGGGAGGCTGAGGCAGGAGGACTGCAGATTCCACACCCAACCTCAGCAACTTAGAAAGAACTTGTCTCAAAATAAAAAATAAAAGGGGACTCAGGATGCAAAGGCCTTACATTTGATCCTCAGTACTGTAAGATGAAGTCTCTCTTACTTCGGCTTCTTTTTTCCTCCCCCTCTAACTTATTCAAATATTTCTGAGAGTTTTAGCTAAAAACCTCATATAATACCTTCCCAGAAACAGATAAGACAGCAAACTGAACACAACCAATCAGAGATTGGTTTCAGGCTCCTCACCCTCTGAGACACCAAGGGAGAAAGTATACCACAGCTGTGACTCAGGCTATGTTTCTATCGCAACTGGGGACACTGAGTCCCCAAGTGACTACAGGGCCCAAACCCAAGTGAGGG
This sequence comes from Capromys pilorides, assembly GCA_004027915.1. Classification (NCBI taxonomy): domain Eukaryota; kingdom Metazoa; phylum Chordata; class Mammalia; order Rodentia; family Capromyidae; genus Capromys; species Capromys pilorides. The sequence continues at coordinate 7,489 of PVKN010006829.1, forward strand.
ACCCAGTCCCCAGAAACAGGTTAAGCTCTCTGCCTTCCCTCAGTCTTCTCAGAGAAGCAGTTACACTACTGTACAGGTAAGGAAATCAAGGCTCAGAGCAGTCTCCTAACTGCCTAGGTTTGCACAACCAGTGAACTGTGGGAACGAGGTTAGAACCCAGAAAACAGCACCAGGAATGGGGCTGCCCGTCTTTATGAGACCAGCATCTGCACCCCAGGGCCCCCATTTCTCCTCCTTCCTGCAGGGAAAAGAAGGAGTGGGGAGGAGGAGGTTGAGGAGGAGCTGTGAAGAAAGAGGAAGGCAGGTTAAGACTCTGCCCGGGAAAACACTCAGTTGACCATGCACACCATGCCCATTTCTTCCCACTTGTCAGCCCCAAGGACTCACCTCAGGACACTGGCTCAATGCCCTCCTCTCACCTTGGCCTCAAGCTGAGCTCTGGTGTGATCATTCTCCATCTCAGTAGCCTCAGATGGACCACAGGTCCCACCCTAGCCAGTGAGTGAGGGCCCTTTGGCCTCCCGGCATCTTGAGTAGGCAGAGCCCTCAAAAGTCCTCAGCAGCCTGACCCCAAAAAGTTCTATGGAAGCTACCTTCTCTGCCTCTTGCTCTGTCACCCACCACACACACACCATCCCAGGGCCACTCCAAGGCCCTCTCTTAGGTGAGTTCAGGTGGCCCCAGGCCACTTAGAGGGGACCCTCACTGAGGAGCTGAGTAGTACGAGGTGGTCCCCAGAGCTGTCCCCAGCCTGAATCCTGGGACCTGTCAGCATGGCACCCACTGTGGCCAAAGGCAGTTGGCAGCCAGGGTTGGACTAAGCGTTCTGGAAAAAGGGAACCACTGAGCTATACAGTCGGCCCAACACAAGCATAGCAATATGGGGAAAGTCCCAAAGAGCTGAGGAAGCAGGGGACCATGGTGACACAAGAAAGACCAAAAATGAGTGAACAAAAAAGTCAAGATAGAGACCAGGAGCCCACATGAATTATTACCAAATGAGAGTAATTTCCCATCATTTTCAAACAGTTACCTTCCATATTGACAAATAAATGGTGGGCTGAGACCAGAAAGCAAGGAGAGAGAATAGCCTCCGGGCCTGGAGAAGGCAAGAGACAGGATGGGGCCTCCTGCAACCTCTCCTAGGAGCAGCCTGGTGCCTGCTGGCCTCAGACCTCAGCCCTTGTCTTAGTCACTTTTCTTGTTGCTGAGACAATATCCCCACCATCTAAAGTCAGAGCGGGAAAGATTTATTTAGCTCTAGTTTGTAGAGATTTCAGTCCATAACCGATTGATTCCAAGACAAAGTGGCTTGGCAGAGGTGCATCGCAGAGGAGAAACAGTGCAGGCCCCCACAAGGCAGCAAAAGCAACCAGGAAAAGAAATCAGCTTCATTCTGCCCCACACGTGCATCCGGTCTACCAGAATTAGGGCTGTGCCAGTCCTGGACTGACCCAGCAGTTACTCACCTCTGTCCCAGCATTGTATCACGAATCAGTCATGCACTCTGGATTCAGCCACCTCCAAAAGCTTCGCCTAAAACTGCATGAGGCTTTAAAGGACATCTGGACACAAACCATAACATTCTGTCCCTGACACCCCAAAGACTCGCATACATTCCTTCATCCAGAAGTCATTTAGTCCATCTCCAAGAGTTGTCAAAGTCCTAACGGTTTCTGGTGCTGCTGAAAAGTCCAAGTCCAAAGTCTCCCCTGAGATGTAAGGCTGTGGGAAGTGGCTGAGCCTCAGCTGAGCCAGAGATCAACCACGCATTTGGGGGCAGAGCAAGACCAGCCCTGGGAACACCAACTACCAGAAGCAGACCACATAAGCAAGGTGACCGCTACCTCAGTGGCGTGCGGGCAGGTAGGTGCCTGGCCTTGGTGCTCCTCCCTGTAACTACAACATGGATAGCTCTGAAAAAGTTTCACTCTCAGTGTTCTCAGCAAAACACTAGGCCTTACACTTTTGCCCTTGCCCATACTTCCCCTCTTTTTACTATGTATAAATAAAAACACAGACTGTGCTGGACCATCAGAGAGGTCAGTTCCACCCAGTCCCAGCTTCTTTCTGGGTCTTGTTTTTTCTTTTTCTTTTTTTTTTTTTTAATATTGGAGAAATTTTTATTACACCCACCGCAACTACATTAAATAAAATACAAGATAATTACAATGCATTTACTGTTATTCTATTTTTTGTATGAAATTTTACTTTTCCACAAAAAAATGATCATGATCAACTTAAAACCAAAACACAAAAATGCTTTCACACCTAATCTACATTGAATTTCTTTTAGTATGAGTTGCTTAATATATGGGAAGATAAATGGAAAAATTGAGTGGTTTCCCACACTTGATTATGTGTGCATCGCTCTTCTCCCATGTAGTCTTTTATTATTAGAATACAGGGCCTGCAAGATGGCTCAGTGGTCTAAAGCGCCTGCTTAGGCAAGCTTAGGCAGCCACAGGGACTGCGGTTCGATTCCCGGCACCACATGCTGCGCCAGCCCCACCCCCAGGGCAGGCTGAGCCAGCCAGAACACAAATAAATAAATAAATGAGGTTTAAGAATAAATAAATAAATAAACTTTTATTATTAGAATACAGATAAAAATGTCCCAAATTGCTCACATATGTTCAGATACTAAAGACCCCAAAAACTTTTCTTCAATACATGTAACTACATGTCTGAATAATGGAGTATTTCTTTTTATCCTTACAGAAAAGAGGCTTCTCTCCATCCCCCACTGCCCCCTCCTGGAGCCCCACTGGCTTCTCAGGTCAGGAAAGGTGGTGCCCAGCATAGTGCCTGAGCACGGGGAACTCAGCGAGCCAGGACCAGGAGACTTCCCAGGAGTGCGAGCAACAGGACTAAGGTACAGTGAGCACTGAGTAATCTCTGGGTATGCAACAGTGGGGAACTCAGGATCTAAAGTGTGCTCTGTCTTTTTCCACCATCTTGGAGTCTGGGGTACCCTGCTGGGAACAGGACTTCTAAAAGGCAAATATGTCTGGAGGACTGTGGTGCAAGGCCCTCTTGCTGGCTATAAGCAAGGTCTCTGGAATCAGAGGGAACACACAGCTCTTCTTAAAATTGAGGGTGTTTATGCCCGGGATGAAACTGAATTCTACTTGGGCAAGAGATGTGCTTATGTGTACAAAGCGAAGAACAATACAGTGACTCCAGGTGGCAAACCAAACAAGACCGGAGTGATCTGGGGAGAAGTCACTTGGGCCCATGGGAACAGCGGCATGGCTCGTGCCAAGTTCCGAAGCAACCTTCCTGCTAAGGCCATTAGACACAGAATCCATGTGATGCTGTACCCTTCAAGAATTTAAACCAAAAAAAAAAAAAAAAAAAAAACATGGGGGCTGGGTAGATAGCTCCGTGGCATAAGTGCCTGCCTGGCAAGGGCAAGGTCATGAGTTTGAACCCGGTCCCACCAAAAAAAATAAAGTATTTAGACTAATGGAAAATAAAAGTGCATTTGTACTCTTGTAAAAATAAATAAATAAAGTATACTTTTTGTATATCAAATACTTAAAGCTTTGCTTAAGGTTAGAGGAACCCTGCTGCACTGCACAGCTTGCTATACTTCTTGGGTTTGGCTGCTGGTGATGTTTTCACAGCAATAGGAAACCAGCCTGCACTCCTGCTCTCAGCCTCTGGAAGGCCAGGGAAGCTTTACCATCTGTGCACCACAGCTTTGGTAGGGAAGGCACTGCGATGTGTTGATCTCCACAGGCCTGGCCACTCTTGTTCCTCACGTCCCATAGGTGAATAGGGTTTAGCCCAATGGCTGCGCCTTGTAAGTGCTTAAATTGGGACACCCAGATGCCATTATGCTGGACTCCTACTCATCCTCAGTAAGTGTGTGAACATGTTGGAAGGAAAAATAGTCATAAGTAAAGCCAAAGAAAAATGCTGCAGGGACCCCCTGGCTCTGTGTGCTGTCTTCAAGGAAATCACCTTCAATGCGCTCCGAGATGTACCTGTCCCCGAGAGGTTTTCTCAGTGTCCTACAGCAGAGGCTGTGTCCATAGCCAGTGCCTAGACAGAAAAGCACTGTTGCTCCTTGGTCTGCACCCTAAGAAACCCGCGCCCAGCAGGAAGCATCATGTGGGCCACACCCACAGAAGAAGCCAAGCCTTGTACAGTGGCCAGGGTTCAGAAGCAAGTGGCAGGAAGCACTGAATCAGCCGGAGTCCAACTGGAAAGGTGGCCTCCACCAGTCAGCAGAGAGGGAAGCCAGACCAAGGGCTGAGGTGACAAAGGAAGACAGGGCAATAGAGGACAGAGCTGCTCCAGGCCTTGGTGATGTCACTTGGTCATGGACTTAGCTACACCAAGCCAAGCACTATCATTTCAAAAGCATCAAGGGCAGAGGAGGGGCTGGGCTGCAACCTGAAGCACAGTGCCTGCCCTGCATGCTCAAGGCCCTGGTTTGATGCCTTCAGAGAGCAAAAAAAGAATGGAAAATGAAAAGTTTCAGAGATGAGCAGATTCCACAGGTACCTTCCTGCTATAGACAGCCAGCAAACTGTAGGGAGAGGGGGAAATGGTGTTCACACCTGGGACAGAGGCAACAACAGGCCACGCTGCTGTGAGAAGGAACACAAGCAAGGTGAGACCTCATGGCATGGTCTTCTGCCAGGGAATGGCTCTGAGATTGTACCACAGAGATGTGGAAACCTCTGACAGTCAGGGTAGGGAAGGAGCATTCACAGCAGCCAGGGAAGCTCAAATGCGTGGATAGGAAGAGTGCTGGACAAAACTTATAGGGAGGAAAGAGCTGCGCTGGCTCACAGCCTCACAGGCCTGCAGCATATTGCTTAAAAACCTCTACAACCCAATACAAAGAAGTTAAGAAGCTGAACTTTAAAGTAGGTTCCAAAGTGTGACACACACACCTCACTGCAGAAGACACACAGATAGCTCAGCACCCTCAGTTGTCAGGAACTGCAAATCAGGAGACCCCACTTCACTTCCCTACTCAGGGCTGAGGACTTGTGCTGTGATGGCCCTGCCGCCTTAGGGCTCTGCAGATCCCATCGCATGGGACCAAGTCCTTCTGACTTGGACTTCAGCCTCCAACTCCACATGACCAAGGCTCAGTCTGAGACATCTGCACCCTGGACTCTGGGGCCAATGAACCGAGTCACACTTGAGGCAGCAAAAAGAATCCCCACGGTGGTGTGGAAAGTGGTGTCTCTCCAGATGTTGCTCAAACCTGGCCTTCCAGGCTCCCTCACAATCCCCCAGCCACCCAAGGGGCTATCAGCTGTGCAGAGCAAAGGTTGGCAAGAATGTGGAGCCACTGAAATGTTCACACCTTGGCTGGAGGAACATAAACTGTGGAAACACTTCAGAATCCCCTTAGAACATGTGATAAAGTTAAACCAGTCAACCTTCTACCCCCATAGGTTCTGCATCTTATGTTCAACCCACCATGGATCCAAAGTATTCTTAAAAATTGCCTCTGTAGTGAACACATGCAGGCTCTTTTCTTTGTCAGTTTCCCCTAAACCACACAGCACTTAATGTCCTATTAGAGTTGTCAGGGACCTAGAGATGATACGACCTGTCTGGGAGAGCTTCCTGCAGTACATGGGAACCCTGCAGCCTTTCACCAGCAGAACTGAGTTCCAGAACATGATCTCTGGCCCCAGTCTCTGACCTTCTGTGGCTCAGTGCCGCCACCTCGAGGTACAACGTGCCCAGCCAAGAGAAATACACTGCACGCTCACTCACAGTCCCCAGTGAATCAGCGATCTCACTTACAGTAGTTAAAAACTCAGGACCGCACAAACCCTCACCGAGGGGCAGGCACACACAGCCTGCTATTGCGCACTCAGTAATAGAAAGGAATCGGCAGTCCCTGTGTTCTTGCTTCACCTGCACAGAGGCGGTGGACCAGGGGCAGCTTTCTCCTCAGAGGATTCATCCTACCCAGGGAAGGATATGCACATCCTGCCAGGGCCTCCCCCATGCCCACCCACCAGGCCCCAATCCCAAGTCCCAACTCTGTGGGCCTGGGGCATCTAGATCCAAACTTAGCACCAGCTACTGGGGGGGGGGGGGCTGAGGCAGGATGATCACAAATTCAAGCCACCTGAGTCCCTTAGTGACTTATCAAGGTCCTCTCTCAAAATAAAAGGAAAGGGAAAAAGAGGCTGGGGTCTCCAACACCACACACACACACACACACACACACACACACACACACACAGTTGAAAGGCAAAAGAACCCATATCTGCTGTGGTGTAGCTCCAGAATGTCCCCTTGCATGAGCAGCTTCCATCCACCCAGGTCCTGCTGCCCGACCTGCAAAGCATGGACTGAAACTCTTGAAACTGAGCCACAGTAAACCTCTTCTCTGATGTACAGGTGCCAGGGACCATGTCCAGCAGTGAGGAAAGTGGCCAAGCTCCGCCTTGAAGCTCCAGCCAAGTCCACTCCTGCGGGAGCCAATGAGGTGAAACTGAGACATAGTACCAGAATTTGGGAGGAGTCATGGAAGTGTTATGTACGTATAAGAACACATCAAAGACTGTCAAAATGTGCCTGGAAAATAATACAACTTGCAAGTATCAGTTTCTCTTCCCCAAGTATTTGAGGTGGATTGTAGTAGGCATTCAGCTCACAGCATTGAAAGTGTCTTCCGCCCCCGCACTGTGAGTCTTGGGACTGGCTGTCCCTACATGGACCCCCTGAAGACTCTGCTCAGACCATGAACCTCACCTCAGTAAGGGAAACTAGCACAAAGAGCATTTGAGAGAGCAACCACACAGCCATCGTAGTGAGTGCCAGGGATGAGGGCGGGTGTCTACAGGGTGCTCCATGACACGTAGCCAGCCTGCCCCGGCTCCCGTCCATCTCTGGGCCAGTCATCCGCAGTCTGTCTCTGCCATGCTCTGACTGATACAGCTCACCCAGCTTCCATCGCAGGCTAGAGTTTGCCGTGCTATGTCTTCCACAGTGGATGTATTAGTCAGGACTCTCTTCAGCCCAGATGACACAAAACTCAAACTACTTTAAGCAAAAGGGGGTGCTGGTTCCCAGGCACCAATAACATGGCACACCCAGGTTCCTTTTAGCCCTCGACTCTGTGGGTCAGCAACTCCCCTCATGACCACCAGAAGGCTACCATGGCTACCCAAGGGCAGTCATGCCCCACCTCTCTCTCAGAGCTTCTCCAGAAGCCATCTCCTCCGTGAGAGCTTCCGCCATGCTCCTTGGCTGGAAGTGTATGATACCATGGACGTGTGGCACCTTAGTGGGTGGCATTGTTTGGATTTTAAATTTCCTCAAAGCCCTCAAGCTCACAGATATGTGCCTACCACAGTGTTCTTGCATGGCACTGGGACCTTGGAGAAGCGGGGACTGGTGAGAAGGCAGGCCTGAAGGCAGGTGCGGGATGCCATTCCTTCTCTTTTCCACTTTTCACCTTGAGGTAAGCAGTTTTGCCTTCTATGCCCTTCTGCCACAATGGGACCCTCATCACAGACAAGTTGACGTGTGTGTGTGTGTGTGTGTGTGTGTGTGTGTGTGTGTGTTGTAGGGTTCCACAACGAAACACTAAAAGTAGATGGAGCAAACCCAGGGCAGCCGGAGTTTATCAGCAGGGATCAGCAGGCACAGCTTCTCCTGGGTCTCTCTCCCTGGTTAGCAGATGCTGGCCTTCCCTCCAAGGCGCTTCCTTCTTAAAGGCACATTAGTGCTGCTGGATTAGGACCCCTCTCATGACCTCTCCTAATGATAAGTGGTTCCTCAAAGGCTCTGCTCTGAACCCAGTCACCCTGGGATACAGGCATCAACACAGTGGGGTACTGAGAGACACAGTGTCAAAGGCCTGGATTCAACTGTGCCTGAGGTAGTATAGACCCCAACACACCCAGGCCCCTAATGACTGTTTGGCATGTCACGTATGCTGGCTCCATCGTTGGCAGGAGAGGATCCTGGGAAGGTCAGCTCTTCTGACAATGCCTCTTGCCTTGGGCCAAAGGCCCTGGGCACAGACTGTCTGAGAGGGGAGGCACTAAGGGCCCTGAGGCCCCTGTGCAACACATTTGTGTGGCTCCTCAGCCCATCTGGAAGGCAAGAAGACCTGGCTCTGAATGCAAAGAGCTCAATATACGGCCCCCACATAGGTGCTTCCTCTGCTCAACACCACCCCCACCCTAGGAACCTGCCAGTCGAGGTTTGCTGACTAACTGTGAAACCCTCCAGACCCCCCAACAAACAATTGACAAGATGGCAACCACGACTCCACTCTCAAGTCATGGTGCCTCAAGGTCACAAAGTTTCTACAACTCATAAAGCCCAGGGCTCCATCAAACCCAGGTCTCTTGAGCAAAGGAGAAAGTGCAACCCATCTTCCTCCCTACCCTGAAAGACAGGAAACAGGCTGACGCCTCAGATCCAGCTCTCCATAGTGCTGGCAGTGACCAGCAGTGACCTCCTGAAGAAGCTGGGGGTGCTTTCAACTGGTACAGGACCCACTGATGAGCCTGTCCCCCAGTGTCTTCATCATACCTACACTTCATGGCATCTAATCCCCACAATACTGCCACCCCCTGGCAAAGGCAGGGATTGGGGGCCTGGGTGTCCCTGGATGGCATGGGCACCCCAAGCCCCACCTCTGCTTCCTCCCCTATAGGGAGCAGCCTCTATGTGGCACAGTGGCCAGTGTCACGAAGGCCACAGAACTCTGCACCAACAGCTGGGTCTATAGCAGGGGCACTTTCTCAGCCATCACTGTAACAAAGGTGAGGAAACCCAGGACTCTGTCCCTGCCAACCTCTTGGTCCCCATCTTTCTATCCCACACAGGCTCAGACTGTGTGACCCTGACTTGAGTTTGTCCAAATGCAAGAAGACCCTGGAGTTGCAAAGAGCTCACCCAAAATGTGCAGAGAAAAAACTGTGATAGACGTAGGAGGCATGGGAAGAGCGGAGAGTGACTCTGCACCTCCCAGGCCTCCAACGGAAAGGACCGAGACAGGGACTTGATATTCAGGGTCTTAGAATGATAAAGAACCCAGAGAGTTAGACTATTCCCTCATAGTTAGACAGAGAGGAGGAATGTGGGATGTGGGGGCCATTCCAGAGCAGGAGACTCTGGGCAGTCTTAGAGACAGAAACAGTTTCCTGTCTTCATCTAGAAATAGCTCACAGTAACAGGGGCTGGGAACTGGAGTGCAGCCAAGGAGCTAAGACAGGAAAAATGACAGGGTATAGGGGGTTCTTTCAGCTCCAGCAATTTAATACCCTCCCTCCCCCAAACATGAACATGCACCCTCTATGCTGGTCCCTGGCTTGCCGAGTGCCACATCGGGCTGCAGTCAGCACCTCAGAGCTATCACATTGTTCATGCTCTTATTTTTGCTCTAGTCAATGATCTTTAGGATACAAAGAAAAAAGAAACCCTCTTGAATCAACATATGGGTAAAAGGGTCATGATTGCAAAGATGCAAAGATTTTAGGTTGGGCTAGGGTTGTCACTCAGTGGTAAAGCACTTGCCTACCATGACCAAGGTCTTTGGTTCCAACTCTACTACCACATGAAAGAAAGAAGGAAGCAAGGAAGGAAGGAAGGAAGGAAGGAAAGAAAGAAAGAGGAAGGAAGGAAGGAAGGAAGGAAGGAAGGAAGGAAGGAAGGAAGGAAGAAAGAAAGAAAGAAAGAAAGAAAGAAAGAAAGAAAGAGGGAGGGAGGGAGGGAGGGAGGGGTCAAAGAAATCAGAGATGGAAAACAAAGTACATGCAGGCCTCTTGGAACTGGAACCAGAAGTTGGGGCCCCAGAAGTGTTCTATATGCTCAACTCCATTTCCCTTTCTCAACCCATCTCATCTGTGTACTTAGCTTGCTGCAAGATCACCTATCACATTTGATCCACACCTCTTAACTTTACAGCCTACAAGTCAGAACATGTTAGTATATCTTAAATCATTTTCTCAGAAGAGGGTCTAATTGGCTTAGTGCAGCCTACTGATGAGCCTTCCCTCCTCACATGCTCCAACACCCACACTTCACCTAGGAAGAATCCCAACAGTACGCATCATGGGTCAATTATGAAGCCCACCATCCCCTAGTTAGGGTGAGGAAAGCCTATGATCAGGCCTGGCCCCAAACTTGACCACTATCACATGTGATACTGCTAAAAAGAAAAGAAAGGGCCTGCAAGAGAGCTCAGTGGACTAAGCATCTGCTTAGGCAAGCTCAGGGACCTGGGTTCAGTAGTTAGCACCACATGGCAGGCATGTCGAGCCAGTACCAAGTTCAGGCACAGTGGTGCCTGCCATAATTCCATCACTGCAGAGACTGAAAACAGGAAGATCACTGTGGGTTAGAGCTGCATAGTGAGACCTTGTACCAAAACCATTAAAAAAAAAAAGATTCCCATAGAAAGATCCAAGACAGAAGCAGAAAGTAAATAAACACCAGAAGCTAATAGAAATGTAAATAGTAAAGGTCAGGCTTGGGAGGTTTCAGGTGGGAGCAGTGACTCCTTTGGCACTTGAGTAGGTGCCATATGTTACACTCTGACAGAAAATTTGTCCATGCTTTGCTCATGTCGTGAGGCTTTGTAGGAATCTGAGGTAAAAGACAGTGAACTAATTAGTTTGATGGAAGAAATTTCAAAGCAGCCCAACATTCAGGTTGGAAACATTCATGTTCCCAACATTATAGTGAGAACTGGTGGGAAAGACAGGGAAAAACTTTGAAAAGCATGAGTTTTATCTGTGAAGGAACCATACATAAAAACAGAGGAAGAGTGGATGTTGAAGGGATTGCCACTGAAATGGAACCAAGTACTTCAGATAAGAAAAGAGATGCCTCGAGGGTATCTCAGAAATCAGTAAGAGTCCATTTATCCCTGGCAAAAAGGTATAAGTGTCAACCTCTCACTTAAGAATATAGTTCCTGGGATCCATGCGAAGGGCTTTCTAGAGATTGGTTCCCTGAGGCACATCACTGCACTCAGCAGATTTTGCAGCCATGGTCTAAGGGGACCCAGGTATAGCTTGTGCAAACAGCTGAGTTTGGTGTTACTGCAAAATACTGCAAGCATGCAAACTACGAGAGCTGTGGGGTCATGGAAGATTCCACTCAGACTAAAAAAGAAGGCCTGAGAGGCCCAGCAAGGAGGTCCTGAAAGACCAGTGCTTGAGGCTGTGAGAATGAAGCCAAAGGTACAGTGGAGACTCCAGGAAGTTGAAGATGCCAGTAATGTGGCATGTCTTCTAAAGAAAGAGTTCAGCCACCCCAAGAGAGAGACCGTTGGCTGCAACCAGCAAGTGCATAGTGTGGGGCTGCCCAAGCCCTTTGGAAAACATATTTCATCCCTGTGTGCCTCAGACGGAACTATTGGACTTAATGTGTGCTCTTCTGGGTTGTGTTCTTGCTTTTGTCGCATTCTTCCCTTCTGAAATGGGAATGTTTTACCCAGGGCCGTTCTATGTTGGAATTAGGTAATTTATTTCTGAAACTTAGAGATGTTCACAGTGAAAAGCTTCTCTCGAGTCTCAGAAGAAACTTGGACTTTTGTTTGTTTTTGGCAGGACTGGGGCTCAAACTCATGACCTTGTACTTGTCAGGCAGGCACTTGTGCCACGGAGTTATCTCCCTGACCCTGAAACTTGAACTTTTGAAAAATCCTAGAACAGTTGAGAATTTGAGGAAGAGACTGGTGGATTTCAGGTTGTGCACAGGACACTCATACTATGTTAGGTGGAACTGTGAACTTCCTACTGTCTTATTTGAAGATTACTATAGTTTAAGGAGATGTTTGGGTATGGAATTGACACTGGGTGAGATGTAGCAGATAGGACAGAATGTCACCTTGGTTGGCTTTGGGATCTTCCCAGGAGATCAGGGAGACACATCTGTGAGTGCCTGCTGCATCATGGGGAAGCGTCTAAGTCTGGTCTCCCACACTTTCGTCTCTGGCACTGCCCCCTTCTGCTTTCTGGCCACCATGACCTGAGCAGTTTTTCTTCTCCACACCACTCTGCCACAGTGCTTCTGCTTTGGAGCCAGACAACCATGGACTGAATTCCCTTAAAAATGTGAGCTTCAAAAATTGAGCTAAATTGAATATCACCCCAAGAAGGAGGCATGTCCCCTTTCATGCATGCAAGCATCTTTTGCAGTCCTTCCATGTACAGTTCTGGGAACTCTTCCTTGTTATTTGTAAGCCTAACTCAAATTCCGAGATATCTCTGTCCACTCACCTTAACTCCCAATTTTGCTTGCTTTTCTTTCCAAGGTCAACTGTAGAAACTAGCAACCTACCTGCAGCTCTTCTGTTAAAAACAGCAGGCAGTGTAACCCTACACCTCAGATGTCCTGTCACCTAGAGTAAAGAGTATCAGTGAGTGAACATCTTGGATTTCCTTCTGAACCAGAAATCACCAGTAATCTAACCGTTGTGGTTTCAGTGACTAGCAGGTCAGATGCATATAGGTATCCCATTCCCTGGAATTTGGAGACAATGCCAAATATGTAGGTGTGGAGACATCAGGAATAATCCAATCCTCTTCCAATAGGCACTGCAGATAGGACCATCATCCATTACCACATACGGGCTCAGGGCACTAAATGTCATACTTTATAAACACAGCCCAGATATTTCTTCCTAGAGAAGAACATCTTCATGAGACCAACTCATCAGAATAACAGGCCACTCAGACACAAAGCCCAATGGGAAGCTGGACCTCCTGGGATGTCAAGCAAATGAAGAAGCTCACAAGCCAACAAAGACTACTTAGGCAAGAGGCTTGATGACAGTGAAGACACTCCACCCTGGCCACATGTGTATCTGGCAAGCACAGTATTGGTAGCCACATGAGAGAGAGGCGTCCCAGCTGGCCCCTTGGGCAGAACTCAGAAGTAACCCAGTATCTCAAAGGGCTATTTCAACAGTGTGGATACAAAGCAGTAAATAAATAAATAAACAAGCAAGAAAATAATACTGGTTATGGGCTACAGTGAAATTCCAGCCCAGCTCCTCTTGTTTTCTTCTGAGCTAAATATCCTAGCAATAAATAGCACTGCAAACTCAATAAAAAAGATAAGGAAGGAGACAGGAGTCGAGAGAAAGGTGAAAAAGGTCATGATGTAACAAGTATAGGCCCCTACTCCTCACAACGGAAATGTTTATTATGTGTTATAAATATATGCTAATAAAAAGTAAAGCAGAAAAAATTAGAGAAAATTTTAAAATTTACAAGTAAATGTCAAATACTTTCCTTGAAAAATTGAATTTTGGCCTAGAGTAAAATAAGATTTAAAAAAAAAAAAAGGAAAGAAAAAAGAAAGAGAAAGAAAGAAAGAAGAAAGAAAGAAAGAAAGAAAGAAAGAAAGAAAGAAAGAAAGAAAGAAAGAAAGAAACTTTCTATGCACCAGCTCCTGCTGTGGAAATGCTTAGGAGGCCTGGCTGGCTGGCTTGAGCCCTGGCCCTGCCCTAGGCAGAGCCAGCACTATCCTGAGTGGCTGCTCGCCCTGCAGCGCAGATGAGCAGCAGGCGCCGCTTGCCCCCACTTCCAGGGGCCCTGCCATCCACCTTCTCTTTTTCCTTCTCCTTCCCCCAGGGGCCAGTCTTGTGGCATCTGCCATTTATCAGAGCCTTTATCAAGTTAGCAGCGCAGGCCTCTCTCAGGCAGCGATTCTCTCAGTCTCAAACCCACCACTGTCTGTTCCTGTTAGTGATAAAGTAATTCTCCATGCTCATAAGGGCGGGAGCACAGTTTGGTTCCGGAGACTTCGAAAGCTCACAACAAGAACATCAACAGCAAAGGCCAGTAATGACCCTCGGATGGCACAAACCAGGCCCTCATTAGCTCACTGTGTGCTAAAACCTCCAGGGGAAGCTACTCCCTGGGCGTGGTATTCACAGATCTTTCCAGCCTGCACAAAACAGCTTCGTCGCTGGGGCTCAGCCTCCCTCTGACTTCCTGTCTCTCCCACCATCCTCCTGCTGTGACCCTCCTGTTCCTCAGCTCTGGTGTCGCCTCCATGGCGCATCTCAGACACGTACAGTTGGGTTTCATTCATGCATGTCCACAAATGTCCTGGTAACATTCATTCCCAGCTTCTTTGACACAACCCCACAAGAGATGTCAAACAAAAGCTATGTCAGAGAGCCTGTGGAATCCTGGAGAGCAGTTATTTGAGTAAAGCAGAAAAATTCCATTGCTCTTTGAATAAAGTATTCAAATGTCAGTATCTCAAATCTTACATCATTAGGGCCAGCCAAATAGCTTAATGGATTAAAGTCCCTGAAAGCAGGTGCAGGGGCCAGGGTTTGATCCCCAGGCCTGCCGTGCCCACCCCACCCTGAGGGCACTCTGAGATGGCAACTGAGACTGAGTATGGCTTCACATGCCTGTAATCTCAGCTCTTAGGAGGCTGTAAACAGATAGATCACTCTGAGTCCGATCTCGTATGAGACCCTGAACACCCTCACCCTGTAGACCCTTCCCTAAAAACACACACAAAAAAAAAATCTTACATCGTATTTTGTTTGCATATACAAGATACTAAAACTCCCACAGTAATAAGCAAATTCACACATACGGATTTTTCTCCAATCAAATCAAGTCATGTGGACATATATCTGCACATCATAATATCATTCCAGATCCTTTCCTCATTTTTCTGTTAACAATAACAACAATATTTTGCAATCAACTTAAAAGCATATAAAAGGAGTTCCTTGTTGTAGAGGAAAGGCTGCCTGCCACTCTTGCAGCTGCAGTTTACTTTTAGTGGCGCGCTCCTCAGCAGCATGATTTTCTGTAGGCTGTGGAGATGTTTTATTCCACCTAGAGAAGAGGCACTTTGAGAATGAGAATTCTTTTCTCGTTCAACAACAACAAAATTATTCAGCGATAAAAAGAAATGAGCTACTAAGCTGTGAAACAACATGGAGGCAACTTCAATGCCTACTCATGAGGGGAAGCAACCACTGGGAAAACACTTTAGTGTGTGAGTTCAAACACACTGAGAAAAGGCAAATTTGGAGACAGCAAAAGCGTCTGTGGTCCCGCGTTGGGAATGAGGAGCCTCTACCAGGCAGAGACGAGAGGAACTCTAGGCAGGTTCTCTGTGTTTCATGACACTTGTGGTTACTCACACATGAAACACCAGGAGCAAACGGGGTGTGCACTATGACCACAAGGACCAAGGTTCGATCCCCAGGACCACATGCTGTGCCAGCCCCACACACGGGGCAGGCTGAGCCAGCCATACATTAAAAAAAAAAATCCTGCTTCTCCAATTCATGTTTGAATTTTCATAATGACTTAAAGCCTAAAGGACTTTACTCAGTCTAAGCTGGTCAGCTGTCTCCAGCAGGTAGAGAGCAAGACAGATTCACAGGAAGACTGCAGGAGGGGAGGGCTGGGAGGGGCTGAGCAGCACCCCAAAGGCACTTTCTGCACCTTTCAAGGTAATGCAAATAATTCTTGTGAGGAAGGACATTGAGAAAGGCCTGGGAAGAGAGCTCCCCTCTTGCTCTGCTCCAGGGTAAGCTCACCACATGGCACCCCGACTTCTGTCCTTCCTCCTCAGCTGCTGTGTGTGTAGGTGGGCTGCCCGTGGTGGGCTGGGGCCCAGAATCTTGGTGCTCAGGGGTTTGTCCAGCTGGCCAGAGGTGGACAGAGCCAAACGTAGGAGCAAACACTTTTGTTTCTATAATTTTTTAGCTTTAATAACTCACGGCTTTAATCATGCAAATGCATAATTTTTATAATTTTAAATGTTTATTATTGATTTAGAGAGGGAAAAAAAGTGCAGTCACACAGCTCCTAGGCAGGCAAAGCAGGACAGAAACTCAGGTTTCCTGGCCCCTCGGGCTGCTTTCCACACTCCTGCTTTGGATGGGACAAAAAAAAAAAAAGACAGGAATCAGGAAGGGCCAGGACCAAGTCTTGGATCTACTTCTTGCCACTGGCCGTGGCAGCTCACACAGCCACTCTTAGACTTGGTTTCCCACCTGTAAACTGTGGGCAACAACCCTCACCCCCAGGACTATCACAAGGTTAGATCTGCAGCTGGAAGGCAGTGTTGCCAGCATCACCCCAACCCTCTTCCAGCCAGAGACCACAAAATGATCATGGATGTTAGCAAGTGGCAGTTTTCCAAAGAGCAAAATCTGCAAATATAGAAATGTGATATAGGGCCGACGAGTTAGCTCAGCGGTCTAAAGCCCCTGCTTCGGCAACCATAGGGACCATGGTTCGATCCCTGGCACCACATGCTGCGCCATTCCCACCCCTTCAGCAGGCTGAGCCAGCCATAACATAAGAAAGAAAGAAAGAAAGAAAGAAAGAAAGAAAGAAAGAAAGAAAGAAAGAAAGAAAGTTAAAAGAAAAAAAAAGAAATGTGGTATATGGGCCAGCGAGATGGCTCCACTGTCCAAAGCACCTGCTTAGGCAAGCTTAGGCAACCGCAGGGACCGCAGTTCAATCCCCAGCATCACATGCCATGCCAGCCCCACCCCCAGGGCAGGCTGAGCTGGCCATAGCATAAATGAATAAATAAATTAATTAAGTTTTTTAAAGTTTAAGAAATGTGATATATAATTGAATGAATGCACACAAAGTCAACTTTAATAAAATAAGTGACAGTCAATGTAGGATTTGGGGGAGGGATGGGGAAACAGTCTCACTATGCAGTTCAGGCTGGCCTGGAACTCCCAACAATGCTCCTGCCTCAGCCTCCTGAGTGCTGGGGTTGCAGGCATACATTACTGCCCCTGGCTAGTCAGTCTGTTCTGCAACAGCATAAACTTTCCAAAGCTCTCCACTCCCCCCACAAAAATTGAAAAATCATCGAAGGTGGTGACCTGCCGAGTTTACTAGGGTAGCTACTACCTACTCCCTAGAGCAAAGTCCACAAAGCTGGGAGTGGCACACACACTCACACTCAAATCCTTCATATACAACCACACACTTCCACATATTTCATACTCACACTCACATTCATGCACACTTAGACCTACAGTACACACATGCACCCACATGATTCAGTCACATTCTCACACATGCCCACATGCTCATGCTATGCTCACACTCAGACGTATTCTCATGTTGACATGGCTCTCACACTCACTTTTACGCTATTTACACACTCACAACTACATCCCACACAAGTACTTGACTGCCCAAGCTCTGTCCCCTTGGTGTGGTACTGGCCATCCAGAGGGCCAGGGCTGGCATCTCTGTGTGTTGGGCCCTGTCCTTCTTGGTGGAGTGGCCACCTCATGCCCACTGTCCCCACCTGTAGCTGTTGGGCTCTCTGCTCTTCCGTATCTCCTCCGTCTGTGAAGGTGTGACAGGACCTATGGCTACTCAGGGGCTCACCACGAGTCAAGGCGAGCAAAACACCTCCTGCCACACCCTGGGATTGGGCAGGCTGCAGGGGGAAGACACATGTGGCCTCAGCCCAGCCCAAGGGCAGAAATGTCCAGATCTCCCCAAAAGACAGCCGCTCCCTGGGTGGGGACATGGAAGACTGACCCCATCCGAGGTCCTTCCCATTGCCTCCCATGCCTGCTCTCTGGCCAAGTCTCCATGCAGCCATCTGTGGACCTAGGCTGACTCCGTGACTCTAGTCCCACCCAAGGCCTCTCTCCACTGGTCCTCCTCAGAGATTAAGCCTCTGAGATTAAGGGCCCAGAGGGAGAGGCTTGTGTCACCAGAAGTAGGGAGAAGAGCCACACTATGCAATGAGGCTGAGGCAGGCCTCATCCAGAGCCCAGGGTGTGGGCTGCATCGAGGGAGAGCATGGAAAGAGGCCTGGGGGACCCGAGCCATGTCCCATCTCCCTCAGGTGCCCAAGGCCACTTCTCAGGCGAGCGCAGTGGCCACACTTCAGTCACAGCTGTCCCACTGTCCTGGTTCTTCCTCTGCCTCCTGTGACATCCTCACACATCCTAACGTTTACCCTAATACTCACACTACACACAGGGCCAGCTAGGAAAGGAATTGGTACTCTGAGCCAGGGCCTCCTGAGAAGATGTCCAAGCCCAAGCCCAGTCCAAGGCCCTGCTGGCACTGGGGAAAGAGGAGGCAGACGCACCAGTCTCTCTCCTGTGCCCTGCAAACTCCACATCATTGGCCCTACATAACCCAAAAGATGTCTGTGTTTTGTTTTTCTAATGTTGTGAAAGAATTTACTAGAAAGGCCAGGGAGATAGCTCAGTAGAATAAGTGCTTGCCTGGCAAGCACAAGGTCTTGAGTTTGATTCCTGGTACTACCAAAAAAGAAAAAAAAAAAGAATTTACTGGAAATCTAACTTGGGAAGCCATTTGACAAAGAAAAGATCTATACATTGAAAATTGCAGTACTCAGAAAAAGGAGATCAAAGAGGAAATCAGAAAGCGAACATGTACTCCTTGTTCATGGGCAGCAAGACCCAACACAATGAACAAGATGATATCCTCAAAATCATTATACAGATTCAATGCAATATCAACCAAAATACCATTAGTATACCTCACAGAACTGGAGGAAAAAAATGCCTAAAATTTCTTTGAAGTCAAAAGAGATATAGAATAGCAAAACCAATTCTGGTCAACAAAGGCAAGACAGGGGCATTATAGTTCCTGACTTGAAATTATACTACAAAGCTGCTGTAATCAACAAAATGAGGAGGCAACATATAGAATGAAAAAAATTGGCAGCTACTTCTCAGCCAGAGAAGTGTATCTAGAACATATAAAGAAATTTAAAAATTAAACCTCCCAAAATAAAAGGCCCAATAAAAATAGATAAGTAAAATGAATAGACCCTTTTCAGAAGAAGTATAAATATCCAGTAAGTATATTTAAAAATATTTACATCTCTGGCCATTTGAGATAAACAAATTTTAAAAACGCTGAAATTCTACCTTATTCCAGAGAGGATGGCTACCCTGAAATAATCCAATAATAACAAATTCTGGGGATGCTGTGGGAGTTAAAGGACCCTTCTATATTATTGATGGGAATGGACACTAGTACCAGAACTGTGGAAATCAGTAGAGAGATTCCTCAACAAAACCAAAACTAGATATTCTATTTGGCCCACCTGTGTATCTTATAGGTTTCTTTTTTTTTTTTTTTTTTTGGTTTTGTTTTGTTTTGTTTTGTTTTTTGCGGGACTGGGGTTCAAACTCACGACCTTGCACTTGCCAGGCAGGCACTTGTGCTATGAAGCTATATCCCCAGCCCCTCTTATAGGTTTCTTCTCAAGAGTTACAGACATCATATGACAGTAATACACATATACTTATGTTTTTTTAATTTTTTTATTTTTATTTATTTATTTATTTGTTTGCTTGTTGTGTTTGTTTGTTTCTTTATTTATTTCGTGGCTGGCCCAGCCTGCCCTGGTGGTGGGGCTGGTGCAGTATGTGGTACCGGGGATCGAACCACAGTCCCTGCAGTTGCCTGAGCTTTCCTAAGCAGGCACTTTAGACCAATGAACCATCTCGCTGGCCCCATTTTTTTTTTAATTTTTAATAGGAAATAACAATATGATAGTTTCAAAACACATTAGTAGTGCATTCACAATCATTGATACATTGAATTTTGTTGTCCTCATAGTAGTTATACAGAGCACAGTGTGTAGACATGATAAATTTTCTAATTTATATTACTAGGTGAGGAAAAAAAGAAAAACAACTACAACAACAACAAAAATTTTATCTTCTCTTTGTACAAAGAGAGAGTAGTTGTATATATAGTCTAACGTTCCATAGTTGTAGTGGGATACCGGTGAAACTGGCATTGTTGGAGGCTGTTGGTATAAGCCTCTTACAGCTCGTCATACTGGTCTAGCTCTGGGTTCTATGTCTCGTAATTAAGCTTTTCTGCTGGGTGATCGAGGGCAAGTTAAGGCCCGACCTGTATAATAGATCATTCATCTTTTGTACCTTCCAGGGTCAAATCCCCTCAGGATTAACTTTGGAACCATGTACAGTGCTTTGTAGAGATGTTGCCAGTGTCAGCCATCAGGATGAGTCACGGCCATTGCTCGACCAGTTTGCTCTCTGTGAGAGCCTGAGAGAATGTCCTCTCTCTAGGTGACTCTCCTTAGGCACACTATACTTCGTTTATCCCTTTCCTCTGAGGTCCCTTAATCTCCTTAAACAGAAAATTTGGGAAACCTCCGAGTTATAGGATGATACAGCACAGGTTCTCTTATGTCCTGAGTACTCACTGCCCTTGAAGGGATAAGGCCAAAATATTGGCTATC
>PVKN010006830.1:0-27717 GCA_004027915.1 Capromys pilorides
ACTGGTTGGCTAATGTGATAAGTACATATTTAAGTTCTTGAGAAAGTCCAAATTGTTTACCAAAGTGATCATGTCCATCTACATTTCTACTGACAGTGCTACATTTCTTCTAATCATCCTTGCTGAAACTTGATTTGGTCAGATTTTTTCATTTTACCATATTAGTAGGGGTTTAGTAGTCTCTCATTGTGATTTTAATTTACATTTTCTTAATGTAGTGTTGAGAATCTTTTCACATGCTTATTTTTCCCATTTATCTTTTTTTGTGATGCATCTGTTCAAGTCTTTCACCTATTCTTTCTAATTGAATGTTTTGGTTTTTTTATTGCTGAGTTTTGAATGCTATAAGCCACATATTGTTGCCATTATTTTTATTTAAGTAGTTATCTTTTAGAGATATTTAAATATTAAAAATCAGTTATATATTTTCCATGTAGTTACCACTTCCATTGTTTTCAATTTCATGTACAGATCCACTTTTTGTCTATATTACTCTCCTTTTCAAACCTGTCATTCTCATGTGAGTATGCTAGTGCTGTAATCTTTCAGATTTTGTATACATGAAAAGGTCTCTACTTTACCTTCTTTCTTTTTTCTTTACATTTCCACTAGGAATTGAGCCCAGGGCTTCATGTATGCTAGACAAGTGCTCTAGCTCTCAGCTACAGCCCCAGATCTTCGTTTCTCTTCACAACTTGAAGCCATCCTTCCCCTGTCTTCTCTCTTGGCCTTGTATCATGAGAAGGCTGATATCTTCTGTACATATAATTTGTCTGTTTTTCTTCTGGTTGCTTTGAAGAACCTCTCATTATTTGTTTGAGCAGTTTTCTCAGGCAACTGATTTATTTTTACCTTATAAACACCTTGAAACATGTAACTGGTGGGGCTTCTTCCATTCCATTGGATATCAAAAGCACAGATGCTTATTTTTCTCCCAATTCATCAATACTATGTACATTTCTCTCCTGAGCCTTCCTCATCTTTCAAATTTTCTCTCTTCCCTAGTGTTTTTCAGTGTTTTATCCTGTCACAGTATTGACAAAAGTAACGTTCTCTTTGGTATTTATGTACATAAAAAAGTGTTAGTCGCTTCCCTGCTCTAGTACCTACCTCTCTGCTCCACCCTCTTGGTTGGCAGTTGTCTCAGATACTTTTCATTCATTGCTGGGACAAAATACCTGATATCTACAATTAAGGGAGAAAAGTTTTATTTAGCACATAGTTTGTGGAGGTGTCAGTCCATGTGCAGAATGGCACAGGGCAGAGGGTAACAGTTCATATGAAGGTGATGGCAACAGCAAGAGCCAAAAGGGAAGAGTAGTGGCAGCACAGCAGGAGCAGAGGCCAGCCTCTCTTCTTTCCTGATACTGTCTTCAGCCTACCTGCCCCAGGGCAGGTGTAGCATGCACACTCATAATCCCAGTAGCACTTATACCTATAATCCCAGCATTGGATCATGAATTAATCACAAACTCTAGAGACCCACCCAAAGACTACATGAGGCTTTGCGGGGACAACTAGATGCAAATCATAACAGCAGTTTGGTGTTAAAACCTTCACATTTGTCTATGTGTTCATATAAACATATCTAGAAATAACTGTGTTTATTTTGCAAGTCCCTTTAAATCCCTTGTCAGAAAATGTAAAATACGAAGAAGTTCCAGAAATGAAGATGTCAGTGATAATATTGATGAAAACAACACAGACGGTATCATAAATATATGGTGTGTTTCACTGTTGATGGCTGCATTTGAAGCTCATGGGAGAGTTGTCCCTGGAGCCCATAGCCCATGTAAAACACTCTGGTCCCTTTATCATGTAGCCAGAAAGCAAAGGGATGCCCTGACCTTGACTTTTGCAGATTATCAAAGACCTGCAGTTGCTGGGGCTGGTGGCAGCCCTGGTGATGGCTGATGTGGTCCTGCTTGTGACATGGGTACTGACCGATCCTGTCCAATGCCTGCAGATCCTTGGTGTCAGCATGACAGTGAGTCGCCCAACCCCTGGGGAATCTAAGTCCTGCTGGGTTGGCCTCTGTGTTACACAGGAACATTCTCACAGCAGCATCCAATGAGTGGCTGTCCATGTACAGAGAGAGGGAGAAGAGGCAGGAGTGGTGGCTGCCACTCCTACCACTCCTCATACACTGGTGTGCTGTCCTATGGACACCCTGAGATAGCAGCAGCCTGGCCTGGCCCTTATGTCTGCTTCATAAATGAGAAGTTTCAGCTGTGGGATGTTGACTTCTTTAATTGTTGGGAGGCAGAGATAGTATTTTAAGATAGAGTTGCTCATGGTTGGTCTAAATCCCCATTCTGCCGTGCTCTCATGACCTTGAGAAACTTGTTTAGCCTCTCAAAGTCTCCTTTTCAGATAAGGTGTAGATGGTAATACTGCCTATTTTGTAAGGCTATTGTGAAGAGTAAGAGAAACAATTCAGGTAAAGGACTTAATATGCTTGGCACACTGTATTCAATTAATAGGAAGTATTGTATGTCTCCAGCATCATAGGGGGCCGAGGAATACAGTGGAACCTTGGCGCTGAAGGATCTAATGTACTTAGGATTTAGCTGTTTGCCAATAAGCCTCTATAATGTGAAATAATCTAAACTTTGTTGAGGCATTATTTGAAATCATTATGGAAGCAAAGCACATGACCAAGAAGAAGTCCTGTGTCCAGGAACCGCTTGTTCACCCTACTTTACCATCTCTTCCTGCAACTCAGAGTCACTCATTTAAATTCTAGTAGAGTTACCTCAGTAACATTTTTGTTTTGTTTTTGGTATAGTGGAGGGGAAATTATATGTTGTAGAGGAATATATAGCTTATGATATTTGCAAAGATCTCCCGTGTGACCTGGAAACTGTAGGGGCCATCAGTCCTAACCTTGTGTCCCTCCTAGGTGACAGGAAAAGATGTGTCCTGCTCTTTGACCAACACACACTTCTGTGCTTCACGGTACTCCGATGTCTGGATTGCTCTCGTTTTGGGATGCAAGGTTGGTAACCACAGCTCCTAGTCTACCAGCTGTTTGTCACCAAGAGAATGGATATAAAGAGAAATTATGGAAATTTAGTAGGACCTATTAATTACTAATGTCTCCAAAAAATCTTAGACCTAAGGAGACCTCCTTGTTAGTGTATGAATCTCAAAGCTGGAACCATTTTTATTCCTCTACATTTTATGTTTGCAGAGTCACTTTTCCAACTCTCTGGATATCTTCATTCAGTCCTCCCCTGTTAGTCCACTTTCTGGCATTGTGACAAAATACCTGAGAACAACAATTTAAAGGGAAAAAAGTTTTATTTTGGCTCTTGGTTTCAGAGGTTTGGTGGCTCTATTGTCTCTGGGTCTGTGGCAAAGCCAAAACATCATGGCAGTGTGTTTAAGGCACCAGAAGGGTGAGGAGTTACCAGAGAAGGGGCCAGAAACAAGGTAGTCTTGGTCCCCAGCAACATGCTCCATCCAGTTAGGACCTGCCTGCAAAGTATTACTGTCTCCCACTAAGGGCTTTCAGATGTGAACCCACCAGCAGGTGGTCACTCACCACCGTAGAACAGCTATGTTCAGCCCTTCAGAACCACATGGGCCTGGGCATTAGAAGTACCTGGGAAGCAGCTCTGCTGTGTGGATTCCTCCCCTCCTGGCACACTGGTGCTCAGAAATCCTCTCTAGGGCCCTCCCACAGGGGGAGCTGGAGAGGGACTGGAAGGGTCCTCTGCCACCTGGCCTCACCAACATTATTCTGGCCATGCTCCCAGCCCCACCTCACCGCAGTGGCAACGTCACTCCTGTATTATAGCCAGGAGTATGTGTGCTCCCTGAAGCCTCCCTGCCAGCCAGGGCCAAGAAGATACATGCAGACCATGGCTTACTCTTGTGGTACCAGTTCCTGAGATATACCTAGCATGGCACTTTGCACATGGTAGGGCCAACAAAGCTCTGCTTTCCATGTACGTGCAGCTCCATCTGAAAAAAGCACCCAGAGTGGGGAATTTTTCTCTGCTTAGCACAGACAGGAGCACCAGAGCAGTTTATGGCTATGGAAAGGGGAATGCTTGGCCTTGAGGTCCTTGTGGTGGTATAGAGGCTGTCACAAAGCAGGGAACACATAGATACACTGACTGCAGCCCTTGCCTGCCCTCACTCTTGCCTGGGTCCCAACCCACTTCCTCCTCTTCTTTCCTGCCCTCCATTTCCCAAGTTGGGCCACTGGACATGGTAGCTCTCACCACAGGGAGCAGGGGTACCCTGCCCTCCAAGTCTCCATCTCCTGTGTTATAGACACCATCTGCCCATGGGACCCTGTTCTGTCTTTGTGTCAGAAGAATCCCACGTCGTAGCTGACTTGCTGACCTCTGATGAACTAATTCTCAGTGAAGGAGAGGAAAGTAACATTTATTAAGCCCCCCTTATATATGAGATATGATTGAAAACTATGGTGACTGCTTTTAAAAGCTTTTTAAATTTCTTACAGTAAAAGGCATATGGTCATGAATGTTCCTGAACATAGTCCCCTCACTTCAGACACACCCCCTCACCCTTCTTGCCACTTTCTGAAGCAGTTCTGGAGGTCCTCTTTCGCAAGTGTCTTTCACAAGGCTCTCATGCCTGCCTCAGTGTCCAGAATGCAATCAGAGCATTCAGCTTTTGGGTTCCCTTTGAGAAGAACCAATAGTTGCACAGCGCCAGGTTCAGTGACTAAGGTGGATAAGGACACAGCATTATGTTTTCGTTTGTCATAAATTGCTGTAAATATTTGATCAACAAGGTGTGATCGAAAACACGGTGGATGATTAAGTTAAGACGTGTATGACAGTGAAAGGCCTTAATCTCACAATACTTCCTTTCACTTTGAACATACTTATCCCATCACCCCTAGCAATGAGTCTTTTTGCTGTAATAAGATTTTTCTTTTTTACATTAAACATTGGCTGTGTATTTCAGTCACCCTAAGAGTTTCCCCACATGCTGTCTTAGTAAATCCTCCCAGTGGCTCTAAGGCAAGTGTCATTGGCAAGGTTTGGAGATACAGACCTTGCTTCCAACCCTGCCACTCTCTGAGCTGTTTCTCCTCCTCTGTGCCTTTGGTCCACGCTGCACTCCAGGGGCTGCTCCTGCTGTACGGCGCCTACCTGGCTGGCCTGACGGACCAAGTTAGCTCTCCTCCCGTGAATCAGTCCCTCGCCATCATGGTCGGGGTCCACCTGCTGGTCCTGGCTGCAGGGCTGCTTGTTGTGGTCACCAGATACTTGCAAGCCTGGCCCAACCTGGTCTTTGGACTCACATCTGGAGGCATCTTTGTCTGCACAACTACAGTCAACTGCTTCATCTTTGTGCCCCAGGTAGGCTCCGGGGAGGGTTCTGCATGGCTGGGCCTCCTAGTCATGCTAGAGTTTTCACAGCAGCTGCTAAGTTTCTTCTTTTGTTTTCTGCAGATGCCTTTCAGGGCCACATAGTGAAGTGGAAAGGACGCGGGCCCTCTTCCTCTCTCTCTTCCTGGGTGCCTGTTCCCTGCAGGGGCCCCACAGAAACCCCATCCAGCCTCCCTTCCCTCCTCCCCGGCGCCCCCTTCACCTCCTTAGTGTTACTTCTTTAGCTAGTCGGTGAGGGAGGAAGTTCTCCTTTCCAATTTGGCCTTGCAGATTTCACAAAAGAAAATCTGGAAGTGTATTATTTAAAATACTTTTCCTGTCTTTGTATGGAAGGAAATAATGGAGCATTCCTCTTCCTTTTTATAATGAGAAATAAAAAATGTGTTTCATGTTATAAGGATTAAAAAAGCAATCATATAAGGGAGAACGAGAGAAGCAGAAATATCCATACGGCAAAGAGGAAGCAAGGGGGTGGAAGGAAGGAGGAAGAGTCCGTGGGATCACAGGAAACCGCTGTGGAATTACCCTTGCCCTGCCCGGGCGCGCTGAGCCTCTTTCGCCCCAACGGCCACCTTTCCTCCTGGATCGCAGCAGCCCTTTCCCGTTGGCCCCTGCACCTGCAGCGTAGCCTGGCCGCTATTCAAATGAACAGAACTTGGAGTTTCAGGCCGCTCTTCTCCTGGCTTAAGTGCGACCTCTGCCCAGAACGGTGACCTCCTTCAGGGAGGATGGGAGCCTGTGGGCTTAAAAGGCTTCCATCCCCTGTGGCAAGAATACAGAGTCGGCTGGGGCTGACTGATCTGGTGGACAAAGCACAGCAAAGAGCTTTTGCTTTTATCGTGAAATACTGGGGCTAAAACCCAGTAGCTGAACTAGACCCCTCGCTCTATTTTTTAAAATTTCGAGACAGAGTCTTGTTTCCCCGGATGAGCTCAAACTTGCGATTCTTCTGCCTCATCTTCCAAAACAGCTAGGATTACCGGCATGCAGCACAGCAAGGTACTTTGTTGCCTCGCTGCCCAGTTTCCCTTTTCTCCGCACACTTAGGTCTGCATTCCCGTGCCCACTGCCGCCTCTGGTCACCCCACCACTTCCTCTATGGTCCTGGAGCTGACAGGAATCAGCTCAGGGGAAGCGTGATGCTGACACACCAGGCAGGGCCCTTCACTCCTCTTCTCTGCAGAGAATTTTAATTCTCATTAAAATATCCAACAGATTAAACAAATACAGAAAAGTCAGCAGCAGCAGGGTGGACTCCAAGGATAGGTCTTGGCATCTGTGTCAGAACAGGACATATTTTCACCAAATCTGAAGGCAAAAGTGGATTAAAGCTGGGCGTGGTGTGCATGTCTGTGATTCCAGCACTCTGAGAGGCCGAAGCAGGAGGATCACAAGCTGAGGGTTGGCTTGGGCAGCTTAGTGACTTAGCAAAGTCCTGCTTCAAAATAAGAATAAAAAGGGGTGGAGGGGGCGGTGGCTGGGGACGTAGCTCTGTGGCACAAGTGTCAGCCTGGCAAGTGCAAGATCGTGAATTCAAACACCAGTCCTGGAAAAAAAAAAAAAAAAAGGGAGGGTGGAATGTGCTTAGTGCAAAAGCCCCAGGTTCAGTCCCTAGTTCTGAAAAAAAAAAAAGCCGAATTGAAGGAGTGACCACAGAAGCTTTTGTCTGGGATACAGCAAACTCAGTTTCTAAAAAACAAGGGCTGTTTCTTGGCAGAGAGGAGAAATGGAGGAGAAAGGCATCCCCTTGGGCCCTGTGGCCAACACTGCTGGTGGGTGAACCTCAGCCAGCAGCCCCCTTTCGTCCCTGTTTGTCTCCACTATTTAGCCTGAAAGGGCTAAACTGAACATTGGTTTTGTTGACTTCCTTACAGCTAGAGGTGTCCTGTGATACTGTTTGGAACATTAGAAGGTTTCTGAGAGGCATCTGAGAAAGTTTTTATTTTCCTGGGGGTGGGGGAAGTCATAAACAGGACCTGTGTGCTCCTTTTATCTTCTTCCTGTCTTGAATGAATGTGATACCTGGAGGAATGGCAGCCATCTTGTGACCATGAGGGAAAAAGCCCTAATATATTTATTATACTAGGAAAACAGCTTTCCACATGTAAGGCTATGAAATCATGGAAGACCTCCATCTGAAAATACAGAGACCGACGTCCTCCAGAAAGTGGCCTTGGCCTGCTCCCTGCCCTCGCCACTGCCCCCCTGCAATAATCCTCTGCACCCTGCCTTTGGATCCTCTACATCTAGGACAGGATGATGTCTCCATACACAGCTTTCTGCACACAGCCACCAAGGCAGGGGGATGCACAGCTTGAAACCTGACTTCCAGTTGTAGCTGAGCAGCCAGTGTTGGGTTCGTGGAGGCACAGGGCCCTGAGTTATGGGCAGTGGAGCTGTGCTGCTTTTCTTCCCTTCTCCCTGCCTCACTCTCCCTTTCCTCCTAGCTTTCGTGGGCTTGCTTTGTCTTACTTTAGCTCTCCTCTTATATCGTCTCTCTCGGGCTTTTTCCTATGATGTAGAATGAAAACGTATATTTTATAATCTATTGTATTTTACTAGGAAATTACTTTTTTTTTTCCTTGCTGGTGGTGGTACTGGGGATAGAATCCAAGGCCTTCACACCGAGCTACACATGTAGCCATTTTTTAACCTTTTAGTTTATTTGTTTGTTTTGTTTTGTTTTTGAGACTGGTTTCACTAAGTTGCCCAGGCTGGACTCAAACTTGCAATCCTCCTGACTCAGCCTCCCAAAGTATAATTGTTTTTCAAAATATAATAATCATTGAGGTTTGCCCTACATTGGTTTTCCTCTCTGGCTCAGAGGTCTTCAGGAGAACGATCCTGTGACACTTGTATCCCCAGGACAGCGGCAAAGCTGAGCAAATTTGGAAATGAGCATGAGAAAAGCTGCAGGGCCTAGCCAGTTCCTCTGAACCCTGACTCAGAATCAGCTAAGGGACCTTGGTGGAAGCACAGGCCTTGGTAACCCCAAGGGCCTCTAGGGGGCGCCAGAGAGCTGGCTGGAATGAAGACAATGAGGCAGAGGACCTGGGAGCCCTCCCTGCCCAACTCAGGAAATGCCTAAGTGTTTATGCCAAGCGCTGAGGTCACCACCAGCAATCAGGCCGCCTCTGCCTTTGTGACTTCACCCCACTCCACGCCCCTCTGAGCGGCAGGACGTGGCTTCCTCCTTGGTACCCGAGTGTTTCTTCTGCTCCTCCACAGGGAGGACGCTTTCTAGCTGCCTGTCTGTGTCAGGCAGCCCTGAGAGACCTTAGCGTTTTTCATAGGAAAGCTCGCTTTATGCACTCTTGTTTACCTCTCTGCTCAGGCCTCAGCGGCTCCCCTGCAGTCTTGGGGATCAGATGGGAAAGGCAGAAAACCTCTGTACCAGGTGCTTAGGGGGTGGCACGCATCCCCACCTCCCTGGGAGAGAGTGGCACCTTCCCAGCCCATGGATGGCTGAAGTTAGCCTCCCAGGGACAGTAGTTAGAGGTCACTGAGAGTTAGGGAAGGACAAGGTGGCATCTCAGATGGGACCCTGTTGTGACAAGGAACAGAGAGCTGAGAGGGGCTGCGGTTTGGGGAAAGCCACAAGGCCTTGCTGAGTGAATGCGCAATTGGAACCAGCAGAGGGAGGAGGCGAGGGACCCAGGCGCGCCGGGGTGTGACCTGTTAGTGACTTGAACTTCACCCCACTGAAGAGGCTTCCTGTTACTGAAGCAAATGCCCACAAGCTTAGTGGCTTCAAACAACACCACTTTCACAGTGTTGGAGGTCAGGGATCTGCGGTGAATTTATTTGGCTGCGAGCAAATGTTGGTAGGTTTGTGTTCACACTGGGGCCTTTCAGGGCAATGTGTTTCCTTATTTCCCAGCTGCTAGGGGCCATCTGCATTCCTGGTCCACTGTCCCTGCCTCCCTTTCTGAGCCAGCCATGTGGAACCTACCAATCCTCATCAATCTCTTTCTCCCTATCTCCCCCATAGTCACATCTCCTCTTCTGAACCCTGCCTCCCTCTTGTAAGGTTCTCATGGTGACGTTGGCCCACCTGCATAACCCAGAATCATCTCCCCTTCCCCACATCATACATGCAAGGTTCCTTCTGCTTTGTAAGGTTGATGTTCACAGGTTCCAGGGGAATGGGCCTCTGTTGGGGGCAGCACCCATGCAGTTCCAAGGCTGAGGTTAGCCCGTGTCTGTCCTTCTGGAGGAAGGAGTGCTTATGACCTGTATCACTACTTCAGGAAGCCTGAGGGGGCAGGTCTGCACAGGGAAGGCTTTTGGGATGGGTGAGGGCTTCCTTCGCTCCATCTGCCCAGCCTAGGGAGGGACGACCAGAAGCCCCAGAGGAGCTGGTAGCTACAGCAAGCTGTCCCTCCATGCCATGGAGAGAGCTTAGGCTAGCCAGTGCTGGGGACAGGAAGGAAGAGCTGTGCCACTATGGAAAGGGGACTCTGAGGGAACCGGGAGCCCTTGGCATCCTCGAGGGCTGTGTGTAGAGTAACCCCAGGAGGGACCTGCCTCTCCTCCAGGGCAGAGAGTGACCCTGTGGTGTCTCTGGAGTAGGCTGTGTCCCCCTGTGGGGAGAAGGCCTTTAGGAAGTATAGAGAGTGGAAGGCCCTGGCCTGGCCTAGCGCAGGCTGTGCAGGCTCCTGGCACTGTGACAATGTGTGCTCAGCCACAAGAGGACCCAGAAGCCTTGGGTCAAATCTGAGAGAGATCTGAGGAACATGAATGCTCAGTGAATGAGCAAGGGAGATCCACGCTTTCCTGTGA
Organism: Capromys pilorides; assembly: GCA_004027915.1. Taxonomy (NCBI): domain Eukaryota; kingdom Metazoa; phylum Chordata; class Mammalia; order Rodentia; family Capromyidae; genus Capromys; species Capromys pilorides. Next base: position 10,158 of record PVKN010006830.1, read on the forward strand.
TGTCCCCTCCCCAAGACCCCTCAGCCATGTTTCCCGAAGGTACCGGAGTGTCCCTCACTGGCCACTTAGTCATGGGGATTCCTGAGGGCCCACATCACCCACATCACAGTGTGTACTAAGTGGACACCACGTCCCAGAGGTCCCCGAACAGCCCCTTTGTGCCAGCTCTGTCTCAGCCAGGGGGATCCTGCCTGTACCCCCACAGCTTATCTTGAGGCCAGTTTCTGCTGGGGAGCTGGGCCCAGCACCCCCACTGCTCACAGGCTGTGTCTCTATCCCGTGTGTGGCGCAGGCCCTGGTTACAGCTATGCGTCTGCTGCTAGCTCTCTGGGTGGGCTTGGACAAGTCACACTCCTTGAGTCTTTGCTCATTTGCCAGAGAAAAAAAAATATGGTCACATGTCAAACATCTGGTCTTCTGTCTGAACCTTGAGTGTGAAGCCACCAACCAGGAACTGGGTCCTCCATGGCAAGCGGCAGATCCTGACTCAGTACACGCAGAACCACTGGAGACAGCCACATCCGACTAGAAAGAGCTCCTTTCATTGGAAGCATATGGTGTTTAAAATCTTTCCCCTCGTGACTGCTCCAAAACTGGCTCTAGAGTTATACTTCATTCTGGTTTCTTTTATCAGTTTGGCAGTGGCAGAGAGGGCTGTTCCATCTACCTATCGCTGCTTCCCTGGAAATTTTTAAAATCACATAAACTTAGCATTCTCTGTACTTTCAGTCCTTACTGGCTCTGAGTCTCCCAAAACAAAGAACATTTGGAGCAGAGAGAGCTAAGCACATGTGCATCCGGGACGGTGCCATTCCTGGGTGTCCATGAGAAAGAGAGAGGGAATGTATTTCTGGGTGTGTAATGAAATAAATAACATGTGTTCATCTTTGCTAACAGCTGAAGCAATGGAAGGCATTTGAAGGGGAAAACCAAACAATCAGACGCATGGCCAAGTATTTCAGCTCTCCCAGCAAAAGCTTCCAGCCGCAGTTTGGTGAGGAGCAGAACTGCCACCCTCGGGCTGAGAAGAGCTCCATGGAGAGGCTGCTCACAGAGGTGCGCTGTGCTGCCCAGGCCAGGCTGGGATGGTCACTCTGGCTGCTGTCACTGCCAGCGTCCTCCTACCCCATCTCCAGCATCCTCCCACCTCCCACAAGCCAGTCTACGCCTCCCCACTGACCAGATCCACTTCTCTCATTCAGTGAGCAGCTAGGCTCCTAGTTTTATACTGGTCAGGAAGAAAAATCATAAGTGTGGCAAGAATTAGCAAGAAAAAGTGAGGGTGGAAAATCATAAGAGCAGGTGTGAGGGAGCCAGGGAACTAGTCGCAGCCCTGAGAGAAGAACTCTAGGGACAGGAGTTAAAGATTAAGTAGAAATGGGCTGGGAAGAGGGTACCAGGAAAGTATTTCCAGCAGAAGGAACAGTCCTGGAAAGGCTCAGTTGCAGGGGAGGCCACCATGAGTGTGGCACATCCATTCTTTACAGAGCAGTACCTCAAGTTCAAGATCCTATGGGTCCCTACTATCTTCTCCAGGTACTGGAGTCAGCCATCAACCCAAAAGACCAGACAAGTCTGCAGGTAGGGATGGACTCCAGGCAGCCCAGCCTTCCTCCTCCGGTCCTTCAACCAGAGCTGCCCTCTGTCTGAGACAGTGGCATGTGGCTCCCGGTGGCACAGGGGCAAGTGTGAGGGCCATGTTCCTCAGGAGGAAGGCACAGGACCCAGGATATTAGTACTTGACGCAACTAAATCATGTCTCATAGTGTGCTCAGTACAGATCATACTTGAGCCGGTGCTATCTGAAAACTGAATATTTTAGTAGCAGGACAGTCCCTGGATGTGATCAGTCCTCCAAGACCAGGCATGAGGGCCACCACTGAGCAAGCTGAGCCTGCCAGGCACTCATGGACCCCACCTTCCAGCCTCTCCTGAGACCTTTAGCTATGGACCATTTTTGTCCACCCAACCACTTCCTCTCTGTTTCTTTACTATCAGCTACACTTTCAGGGCACCATTCCAAAGCCAGCCTTCTCCCCATCTGGCATGGGAGCAGCCTGCCTTTGATGCTCTGTGAAGACTTGAAAGAAGTGTTTTACCCCCAGCTACACAGAAGGCCAGAGACTTGGCTGGAACAGCTTAGGTGGTTTTTAGGTACAGTCAGCTCATACCAGAACAGCCTCATGGACAGAGTCCTTGGCCTTATGGTGCCGTGTGATGTGTGCACTCCCGCACACTTCTCTGCGTCCTTCACAGGGGCTGAATCTGCTCTATCCACACAGGTACCGTAAGCCCGAGAGGAAGAGCCCCACAGCATGCAGAGGCAGAGGTGGTAAAGGCTGCCTCGCAGTACCTGTGATACCTGAAACATTTTTCCCAGATGAGGCCTGAGAGCAACAGCCAGGCCTGGGCCCTGTGGGCGTGAGGAAGTGTCTGGGGTCTGTGCCCTGCCATCAGCCCCCTGTCCCTTAAATAAGAACAAACCTCTCCCACTGCAGTAGTGCATGGGTCCCAGCCCTGCCTGCTGGTTTACCTTTCCCTCCTCTGCAGCCCCCTCTGGCACCCGGCGCCTTTCTCAATCCTGTTCCCTGGACAGGACATCTCTCTCACGTGCCCCTTTTGGACAGGGGTCCCCCAGAAGCAAAGAGGAGCAACACCTGCTCCTGCCTCCCTGTGGTATGATGGCAGTAACCAGAACCTTCCATACTCTGCAGTACAGGAAGCTGGCCTGCAACTTTCTTCCTGGCACCAGAGAATCAAGAAGCTGGCTCCACTTCTTCTTAGGCCCTGTACCCCCTGAAACACACTGTGGGCCTCAGCTTACCCCCCACCCCCCGGTGCCAAGGGTTACCATTAATAAGCTCATTTTTAACCAGCAACCATGAAGATCCCTTTTGGGCTCTCTGTGATGGTGCCTCAGACCACACCTCTAATTAGTATCTGCCATTGTGAAAACAGAGTACTGCTTCCTTTTCTGGAAAAGGGAAATTTACTGTTTACATTAATATTTCTAAATCTGGCCCCAGGCAGCTTCAGATGTTTGGTTTGCTGGGAGAAGAGGATTCTTCCCAACAAAAAGCTTACAATATTTTCCAGTATTCAAAGAAACTTGTAGATGAGGCACAAAAGGGCAGCACCCAGATTTCACCCAAGGGAGGGGGAGTATTGTCCTCAGCTGATGACTTTTCACTGACTGAGCAAGGTCTAAGGCTTCAGGAGGTTGGGCTGGTGAAGGAGGGAAGCCCTCAGTCCCATCAAACCCACCAGCATCACCCTGAGAGATGCTCAAGGGGAGAGGCAGAGACCCAGCACATCCCGGACACTAGCAAGAGCCTCAGTGTTGCCCTGTGAGCCGCTCTTCTTCTGGTGAGCCTTTGATTATCTAAGCTCACTGGGAAGTGCCCAGCCCTTACTGCTGCACAGACAGGAAGAGGGAGACAGCCAGGCAGGTGCTCAGCTGAGAGTCCCTGCCATTTGAGTCACCAGCTCCTCACTGCCCCTGGCTGCTGTCCAGATGGTAAAGAAACAGAGTAGCTCAGAGTGAAATGAGTACGTAGCCTAGGGGAAACGTCTCCCTCCTCCTGCCTGTGGAGCAGTGGGTCTGCCTGGACATCACTGTCTGATTGCTGATCCTTCTCCCTTCAGTTACTGCCCCCTTGGAGGACCATTTCTGAGTGAGGCTTCCATGTAAATGTGAGAAGTACCCACAACTCCAGCAACTTGGATTAGTTATCCATTTGTCTCCAGGGCATGGTGAATGGCTGTCCACATGCTCATCCTCAGCCTCTGAGGCAACAGAAAGACAAAATCCTGGTATCAAATATTCCCTTTCAAGAACTGGTGCTTGAGCTAGTCCCTTTCCCCAAACTCATGATCCTGTGTCCTCTTCCCCAAGACCATCTCTTCCCCAGGAAGACCTCAGACCTGCTCCTCTGCCTTTGAGCATCAGGACTTTCCAAAGAGGGACATTGAGTCTGAGGTGTACAGCCCATTGCCCCACCACAGAAATAGATGCAGGTGCAGTAACACCCTGCACGCCCACTGCCGAAACTCCTGCTCCCCTTTCTTGCCCCACGGCCTCAAAGATATGATGGGCACACCTCTGCAGCTGTCACCTGCTGGTTGCCTGGACACAGCCTGTTTATCCACTGACATCCATGCAGCAGGTGGGCAGCTCAGCTGTAGAACTGGTCCAACCCCATTCATCTTCTGGGCTCCATTCTAGAGCAGTTGGTTTAAGCTATCTGGAATGGAGACCCAGTAATAGTTTTCTGTTTGCTGTAAGTTTCTACAGTAATTCTTATGTACATACTTCATTAGGAGATATTGACAGCTAATGCTGCCAGATGGTAGCTTTGGCCTTTCACCCCAAGACCCCGCTGAGGGAGGTGATAACACAAGCCCATGATTCTCATTGGCTTCTTCAGTCTCCAGTCTGATTTGTTGAGCTCATGAATTTCCACCCTTCTCTCTGTTTACCATTTTCTAGACTGTGCAGCAAGAAGAAAAATATTTTCTCCATTTGTGTGTCCCCTGGGGATGTGCTTCTGATTCTTAGCACCCCAGAGTTAGACTGTCCCAAATGCTGCCCAACCTGGTGTCTTGCAGAGCAACCTGAACCTATTGGCTCTAGGGGAGGTGACAGGATGCTGTAGCCCCCAGCAGATGGTTAGATCGGGCCTCCTCTCTCCCACAGTGAGATGGAAGGGGGAGATGTAGACCATAGCAACCTTCAATTATAGCAGCCTTCAGTAGGCACCATATGTCACTTATGCTAAGTGCTTTGTGTTCATCAACTCCTTTCACAATGTGGAGCTGCCACCTCAGGCCCAGAGCTCACCAGCACCCATTGAGAAGAAGTGGGATTTAAACCAACATCTTCCAGGGCCACACTTTGCCACCGTGGGAGGCAATATGGAACCTTTAGCATCTTCCATTGATGAATTTACTTTTACTTTACAGAAAAATGCTGTGATTGAAAGCCTGCAGGAGCAAGTGAACAATGCCAAAGAGAAGCTAGTGAGCCTGATGTCTGCTGAGTATGCCTGTGATTCCCCAGAGTGGGTTGTCCCACCCACCTCCTCCCAGGGCAAAGGGGTCTTCACTGCAGCCTTCACCCATGGTCTGGCACAAGGACCCTCAGGACATCCCTCTGCTTCTCAGAATGATCCTGGTACAGCTGCCCAGGATCCCTATTGCACTTCAGTGCCTTCCCCACGAGTGCAAAGCCACCGGGTCCCTGGGAGGAAAGCCAGCCCCTCCCCAGATCAGAAGATAACTGACCTGAAAGACTTCTCTGATCACTTAGAGCTAGATCGTGGCCAGAAGCCACAGGCTGAGCAGAGCCAGGGTTCAGAAAGAGACCAAGGACCCCCACCCCCCAGCCAGGATCTCATTCCAGGCAGAGGGGCCTCTGATCCCCAGAGACAGAGGCAGAGCTCAGAGGAGCCATCAGAGAAGCTCCCTAGGGTCAATTTGGTGGTCAGGGAGAAAATTCAAGAAGTCATACAAGATTTGGGTCTGGGCCCCAGGGCTCCACTCCCCAACTCCCTATCTTGTCCCCAGCAGCTCTGGAAAGGCAGTGTTGCCCGAAGCCCACAGAAGATACCCATCTCCAGGGAATTGGGCTTGAGCCCATACATAGTGAGGAGGAGGCGAGCAGCTCAGCGGGCTCGTTCACACTTTTCTGGCTCTGTGCCCTCCTATGTGGGGCATCAGATAGATCAGACTGTTTCTGGGACACACAGTGGGCTGAATGTGCCCAACGGGGACAGCCCCAGGCCGGATCACCAAACAGCTGATGTGAAAGTACCAAGGTCCTCTTCCAGGAAGCCTTCACTTCTCTCAGGTCCTCAAGGGAGACCAGGCACTGGAGCAGGCAGCAAACAAAGCCAGGCAGAGCCCCAGGGGGCCAGGGCAGGCAACGTAGCCTTTCCTCATCAGCCTTCAGCCTCTGCCAAGGCACAGAGACCCACTGCCCCCAGCCTGCCCACTTCAGCAGAACTGCCGGAGCAGCCACGGCATCAGCTGCCAGTGTCCTCCGGCTGCCCCTCCCTGTCTTCTCAATGTAACTACCTTGACACTGAGTCCAGCAGCTCAGATGAGTTCTTCTGCCGCTGCCACAGGCCCTACTGTGAAATCTGCTTCCAGAGTTCCTCTGACTCTAGTGACAGTGGCACATCAGATACTGACCCAGAACCTGCTGCAGGACTGGCCTCCTGGGAAAAGCTCTGGGCCCGCTCCAGGCCCATCGTGAACTTCAGAGATGACTTGAGACCCACACTGGTGTGAAAAGTATCAGAGTTGGCCTCACTGAAAAAGTCAGACCAGGTTGAGCTGAAGCAAGGCCTTTTAGAGAGGAGAGCAAGGACCTGCTCACTGGGGAGCACAGAGTGCCCTGCACGCGACTGGCCCTGACCACATTTAAGCTGTACTCACTGTAACTCCAGTACTTTTCCAGCTCTAAGAAGAGGGGTATTGCTTGTCTCGCTACTACCTCATAGCATTACTGTCCCCGACTCCAGCTGAGTGACTGTAATAATTACTCCTTGAATAAAAGGTGCTAAGTGAGCCCAGAGAGTTCGCTACTTGGTCAGGCTGCATCTTCTAAGGCTCTTCATGTATACTAGTGGATGGCTGGATGGACACAAAAATGGAGAAATGCAAAAGGTTTTCTGCAGAATCTAAGTTGTAGACTGTGACCCATGAATCTGGCCTTTTGGTGGGCAGACCTATGAGGAACTTAAATCTCTTACATGCTGGTCTTCCACTTCTGGAAAGAGTGGTCTTCTGCTGAAGTTGTAAGCAGTGTCATGTCTGTGTTCTGGCTTCTGGCCAGCCCCCCCTCCTCCCACCCACCTCTCTAATCTTTGTGTGTCCCTCCTTGTGGCATCTTGCCACTGTCCCCGAAGTGGTCAGGTCCACTGTGCCCACAGCCTATGAATGTTTCCCCTCTGTGCACTCTGTCTCCTGGCCATGTGGCCCACTCCTGTGTCCGCCAGTGAGGCAGTATCATGCTGGGACAAGCACACTCCAGCAGTTTCTGATGGGGTAGGAAGGACCTGCTGGTCACAAGGTGCTTGCAGTGCCACCAGAGACATGTAACCACCGAGGATATACACAAAACTGGAGACAAAACAGAGAAATGGGAAAAAGGAGTAATGAAAGGACAAGAGAGAAAGTGGGTTGTGAATACTTCATTTGAGTTGGCTCATACTTGGCAAGATCCAAAGTCAGTAATTCTTAGGACAACCCTGTGAAGAAAACACTCATTTTTGCAAATGAGAGTCTGAGACTTAGTGGCTAAGGTCACTTCCACAGTGCAGGTGGTGAGTTGGTACAGTGCTGCTGGGACTCCTGGCTAGTGCATTTGCTGGAGGGGGAGGAGGTCCCTTCATTCTTCCAGAAAGGCACATGAGGCTCAGCAGGGTAGGAAAGCAAAGATGCTGTGAGGCAACTTTGAGATGCTCATCCTAAAGCCCAAGTTGACAAAATGGGGCTCCTGGTTCTCTACTCCCTCCCCACACCTCCAAGGAGGTCCGAGGAACTGATAAGGATTAGTAGCATTCGTCTGTGAAGAGCAAGCTGGGCTCATTTTGCTTATTGCTGGACTTACTGTCATTTATCCCACCCCCCCCCCCCCCCCCCCCCCCCCCCCCGCTGCCCCGTATGTGTGTGTGTGTGTGTGTGTGCGCGCGCGTGCGCTCACACTTCCTTTGTTGTGAAGGAATTGGGGCCTGGAAGGAGGGCTTTGACACTAAATTTTTCACAGGTTTATCAGGCTCTCAAGTCTGCTAACACCCTGTGACCCTCCAGATGCTAAACCAGAAGGGGATCCTGATAGCACAGCTTCTTCTACTTTCAAATCAAGAATTTATAATTTATTCCATGCGTGAGTTTGTAGTCTCTGCATGTGTTGTTTGCATGCTGTCCAAATGGTACCTTAATAAAAGAGACCAACTCCTAAAGCAAGTCTCTTGTAGAACTGTGGTCTTGGGCTGGGGAGGAAGGACCTTAGGAAAGCAGAACACAGCCTTCTTAAGCACAAACACAGACACACCAGGTCATCACGGGGTTTCCCAGGGCTCCAAGCAGATCTTCTGCCAAGTTTCTATGTGTAACAGATCTTCCTTTAGGCTCTAGGTGCAGCAACCTCTGCCAGAAACACTAGTGGAAAGAAACAGCATTGGAGACCCCAGTGCCTCCTGACTCCTGGGATCCTGCGGCTGGGCTTTGCCCTTTGGCTCCACCCCTCCAGGTGCCATGGTAGCCTCTGCCTACTGACATGGTACCTGTATGCTCTCATCCTGGCATCTCCTCCTGGCCTCTCTCCCTTTCTGTGCTTCCAGATCCTTAGTTCCAGCTTTGACACATCTCCATCCTCCCAGCGATAATTTCACTCTGTTTTATTCACCCATCAGGACTCAGGTAGACCATACGTTCTTTGATCTTTCCTGAGCATCCCCAAATAAAATTGATCCCCTGGTTAAGTGAGGGAGGGCTTTCACGATTCATGCTCTGGACTGTGCTGTATAGAGGCTTCACCTATCCAGTCCACCTAGGATGAGTTTCGAAGCTGTTTTAGGCCTGGCTAGGCAGACAGTCTATCCCACATACTCCTGACTTGTCATTTGGTCCAGAACCTGTCTGCCAAGTACCATGGCTGTCCATCTCCCAACCTGTTGTTGACTCTATACACTTCCTCTTCTCCTTGCCAACTCCTTTCCTGAAGTTTTCAATTCTGGAAGGGGTGAGCATGCCATGACTTTTGGCATGTTCTTGGCTATGCTTTTGAAGAAGGGGCAGTACACTGTGCAAAGGAATCCTAGAGAGGTTAACCTCGCCTCTGCTGCCATCATCCCAGCTATGTCTCTGTGGGTCCTAAGGAAGAGTATGCAGCCAGGCCTGATCTGACCCCAGAATGCGTTCTGTAGTGACTGAAAATCTTAGGATAAAGTCTGTATCTCCTGGGCTCTCCCTGAACCTCTTTCCTTAAAGGATCATTTTGACCTTATGGAGTTCATAGAAGAAATAAAAGGATCAAATGTCAGAGGCATGTTTTTATCATACCATATCCCTTTGAAAATGATCAAGAGAGGAGGCTGGGGAGATAGCTCTGTAGCACAAGTGCCTTCCTGGCAAGTGCAAGGTCATGAGTTTGAACCCCAGTCTCGCAAATAAAATAAAATAAAATAAAATAAAATAAAATAAAAAGAAAATGATCGAGAGAAAAGTCAGTGCACATACTAATGCATACTCTTCTGTGTGTTGTGTTCAGATTGTCTCCTCTGCAGATCCCACATTCCCAACAGTATGTTTGTCCCTCCTCTAAAGTACCCAGAAACGTTTTGGAAGTCGAATGGATGAAACAGAGGCAGGCAAGGAAACAAAGGATGACAAAGGCCCTGCTCTGGGGCAAAAGCAGAGCATCTAAACAGAGATGAAGCCCTCGAGTTTCTCTGCCTTTTATGAGTGAAAAGCATGAAGAGTCACTGCCAGACCTAGAGGATACTGTATTCAGAAACTGGCAGTATTTCACATTTCTCTGGGGGAAGGTGAGATAGGGCAATGAAGTTAATAGAAATGAAATAAGATATCTCTGCTGATAGAAGTCTTAAAGATATATTCTGAATCCCTGGCTTGTTCTTGGGTAGCAAGCAGTCTTAGTAGGAGGACACTGATTCATCTGGTCACTTTCACCTTCCTGAGCTCTTTCTCTCAAATTCACAAAGTTCTTCCTTCACCACCTCTGGCTGCAGTGGCTCTCCTAGGAACACCATCAGGACTCTGTTACAGGAAGGTCTGATGCATGCTGGTGTTGAAGCAGACAGCAGGGAGCATTCACCTCCTTGAATTCAGCTTTCGCTGTCCCCTGACTTTGGTACCTATCGAATATCATCCTCTCCCTCTCTCCTCCTCTTCTTTCTCCCTCCTTCCTCCCCCCAAATATTCTTCATCTTTGAACCTCCAGCCAAGCTGCATTGGAATGACGGACTACCCTGGGATGTTTAGTTCACTGCTTAGGTCACAGAGAACCAGGAAATACCAGTATCGCAAGGCAAAAGAACATGTGTGCTTGGCAAATCTGGGTCAGGGTTTCTTTCCCAGAGTACATGACCTCAGAGAACAAGTGCTTGGGAGATGTTGTGGAGAGATCTGAGGTGATTATGGGAAAATAAAATAGGGGAGGGGGAGAAGAAAAGGAAGGAAAGATGTTTAAAGAGCAGGGAAAAACAAAGGGGAGATGTGGAATGGGACAGCGCCAGACTTGTTGAGTAGACAGTTCTTGGCAATTGCTTCTGTGTAAATAAATGTGCTTCCATTTAGAGTTGAAAGAGAGTAAAGCTCAGTTCTATGAAGAAAAGCAGAGATACTTTTTCTGAATCTTTTTTTCCAGTGTGCATGTGTGTCACTGTGAGTTCATTTCTCCTTTCCACTCTAAACTATGAGTATGTCCACCCCGAATTGTTCTATAAGGACCTAGGTGTCCCCCACATCCAGCACTGTGTGGAACATGATGGAGCCTCTGCAAATGTCAAAAGGAAGAAATCAAGGAAAGAAAGGTAGCCTAGCCTGAGTTAGCCCAAGAAGACCCAATGAGGTGACTCACCCAAGGTTACCTGGGAGGCAGGACGTATGTATATCATCTGCTCATGTGAGGGACAGCAGTGCTGCGATTCACCTGTCTAGATCCCCTATGATACCTGAACCCTTCATCAAAGGAAGCAGTTCTTGATGGGCTTCGTTCTCCATTAATTTTTGCACAATAAATTTCTCTTCTCACTGCAGTGCCTCACATGTCTGTGTGGCTTCCAGCAAGATATGTAACCTCTTTGTGACTCAGTTTCCCAGGCTATAAAGCTGTCTTCTTGATGCACTCATGAAGGCTAAATGAGTTAATAAATAAACTCTCTTGCACTGTCCCTTACATGTAGCAAGTATTATAATGTTGTTTGTCAAATAAAAACAAGTAGATAGGACCAGCTAGATAGCTAAATGGACTAAGCACCTGCTTAGTCAAGTGCAGGGACCAGTGTTCAATCCTGGTACCACATACCATGCTGGCCCTGCTCCCTAGCACACTGAGCTGCTACCGAGACCAGGCATGGTGGCACACACCTGTAATCCCAGCACTGGGGAGGCTGGAAAGAGGAGGATCACTACAAATCCAAGCTGTGTAGTGAGATCCTGTACCAAATACATAAAAAGCAAGTAGATAAAATGCCCTAGAAAAGTGTTCAGAAACAGACTTGTATTTGGAAGATCTCTTGATATTTGCTTACTCTCCTCCTACATGTCCCATCTGCACCTTCACTGTGTTCCTATGGGAAGAAACCTGGCAAGGTGAGGTGGGCCCTTTGGTTTGACCCTCTGTTCAGGCAACAGAATTTTCTCCTGGACCCTTCTCAGCACTACACATGCAGATCTCAGATTAGATGCCAGGGAGCTGGGGATGGGGGACAGGTACCACAGGGAAGTGAGAAAATTCAAGTCTTTTTTCCTTTAGGGTGGAGCCAGGAGACACAAAAGATTCTTTGTAGAAGTATTACACACTTTACAATAGAAAAAATACATAGTATACCTACATACTATATGCCATCTAATATTTGTCTCATTTAATACCTGTCACCTAGCTGGGTATATAGTTCAGTGGTAGAGCACTTGGCCAGCAGGCACAAGGTCCATTGCAATAGAAAACAAAACAAAAACTTCTAACCACTTAACAAAGTAGTGACTATCTGTTTCTCAGATGAGGAAACTTTAATTAGCAGAAGTTAGGTGGCACAGAAAGTCACGTACCTTGTTATAGCCAGAGCCAGAGTTTGCACTGAAATCTGACTTGCTTCCTAGCACTTGTTTGGATTCCCCAGTGCTGTTTCCAGAACACACAGTTAGGTTTGTTCCAGAACAGAGAAGAAATTGCAATACAGAGGAGCACGGGCCCCAGCTGAGATCTCCTTAGGACTCCTAGGTCTCCTTAGGAAAAGCAAGCTTGTCTGGTTCTATGAGTCTATTGCAAAATCCTCTGTGCTGAATCACTGGATCAATGTCCTAAAGGCTGGAAGGCAGCTCTCTGAAGTTACGGAAATTCTATGTTGAGTACGTGTGATAGTGAAAACAAGCAAGCTACTTGTATCAGACTGCAGTCAATCTTTCATGCTAAAAAACTTTTTCTTGCACAAAAAGACACTGGGCAAGAAATCCAGAAGGCCTGGTGATACCTCAAAACAGGACAGATCTCAGTTATGCAGAAACTAGGAGGAGCAACAGAAGCACTTTTCAGTTCCCACCTCCATTTTGCTGGAAAGGCTTCCTTACTGCCCATTTTCTGAAGGATGAAATCTTGATTTCAGGTTTGAGGCTTTCCACATGGAGTCCCACCCTTACTCAGGTTCCACATACCCAGAGCTTTCCTTGCTCCTGCCGAATGAGTGTGCTGTTTCTGGTAAGTTCTCCAGCTTAGCTGGACTTGGCACTTGTGCTCACAGCAGCCCCTGTCTCTGCCTTCACACCAACCAGCCTGAAGTGGCCTCCCCTTCCTCTAAGCAGTTCCAACTGACTCTGGACTTACTAGGCAATAAATCATTGAGCCCCACTATACCCCTCCACAGTCATTTTATTATTGACCTTAGGCTGTCACAATAATCAGGGCTGGGGAGATAGCTCAGTAAAATAAGCACTTGCCTGGCACGCACAAGGTCCTGAGTTCAATCCTCAGTACTGAAAAATAATAAAATAATAATCCTTTATTGTAAACTTCTTATATGATTATAGCTTTCCTCCCCAAGTGATTTTCAGAAGCTGAGTAGCAAGAGTCATGTTTATTTTTTTTCATTGCATTTCCACACTGTCTTGCATAATTCTTGATGCCCAATACGTTTCTATCAAGATTTGCAAGATTGTTTAGAAGATGAGCCAACTCTCTCTTTGCTCCCATTTTTTGCTTGTATCAAAAGTATCCTGAGAAGATTTTTTTTAAATTGTGATATTTTTCTCTCAGACTGTACTTGAAGGATAGCATTTCATATAATCACTTCTGCCTTACTGGAAAGGAAAGTAACAAACACAAGGAACCCACAAGATGCCAAGACCATGATGGGAGCTTACATATACTGCTAGAAGAAACAGTACCCAGGCAGGAAGGTCCCTGCTTTATTCTGGATTGTGTTTCTATAAGTGAACCATAGATTGGGGAATGTGTAAAGAATAGAAGCATGTTTCTCACAATTCCAGTTACAGTACTCTGATAAGTGCCGTATCCTCAAGAGGAAAGAAATGCCACATAGATGATTCTCTTCTTTTATGTCTTTTCATATTGTCTTCCCTCTATATATTTTTATATCCCAAACTAAAAATAGAGTTTCCATTCAACCCACATCTACCTCTCCTAGGTATCTTCACAAGAGTCAAAAGTTATCATATTACAGTGGTACAGCATACACACATTTATGCAGTGTAATTCACAACAGCTAAATTATGAAAACAGCCTAAGTGTACACAATAGATGAATGGCTAAAGAAAATGTGATATTATGCACACGCAGTACTGCTTGGCTCGTGAACACTTTTGTTCACAGTTTGGTTCCCAAACAAAAGTTTGACAAAATTTTGCTTCCATTCACAAAATACACATTGGGTAACAAAAGTAATTGTGACCCTCTTCTCTATACAAACACAAATTTGGCTATCATCCCCAAGATGATAAAACAAATTAAGTTCATGAGCTGAAGTCCACTGTATATAATAAGGATAAATTTTAGTCATCTGTAGGAAAATGGATATAATTTTAAGTGAAATAATTCACACACAGAATTAAATATTGCATAATTTCTTTTATATGAGATACTGAAAATAAAAATAATTTAAAGTAGAAAATGAGGGAAACAGAAAGGTACACATTTTGGAGATGGGGAAAGCGATTTGAGGAAGGAAAAGATGGGAAGGGAAAGGGAAGGGGGTGAAAATTATCAGGTATGTTATATATGTACTAAATCCCCCAAAACAAATGTAACTATGATATATCACAAACTCATACTAATTTTTCAAAATTCCCCTTTTTATAAAGACAACAATCATACTAGATCATTGTCCATCCTAATGGCCTCCTCACTTAAACTTAGTTACCTCAGTCAAGCATTTTTCTCCAAGTCACATTCTGAAGTACTAGGGGATGAGGTCAATATATGAATTTTGGGAAAACATAGTTCAGCCCATAATAGTGTCCAAACCAGGTTTTCACCTTTTTCTTGGGATCCTCAAAATATTTAGAATTTACCACTCAGAAGTCTTACTCCTTGGTAAGCTCTTGAGAGCAGGAGCTGTTCCCGTTCCCACTTCTTGAGTCTCTTCTAGGGTCATGGCTGGCACATGGAGATACTTCATAAAGGTTTGATTGAATTCACTTTTGATCAAGAATACCCAGGGCAAAGGATGAAGCTGTTCCACCCAGGAAACTAAAAAGGTTCATAGCCTGCAGCAATTCCTGGAACTCTCTGAGTCAAAGGAAATTGTGTTTCCATGACACAGAATTTAACTCTGGGTTTCTTAATTAGGGGTATTTTCATGATGAGAGCAGACTTGTTTCTGAATAATCATTACCCTCCTCCTCTCCAGTCAGTGGTTGCTATTGCTGACACAAGAATTCTTGCCCTAGCACCTGCCTGAGTCACAGGTGGGAATGAACATCAGGAAGAGGGAATGCATTGTTAGCTAGCCAAAGATTCCTCACCAGAATGCGCAGAAGGAGGGCCCCAGCTCAATGTCTCTGTTGCCAAATGCAACAGAAACAACAAAAGCACTCTGATCTCCACCTCCAAGATCTGCTGCTACTTCCCTGCAGCTGCTCAGTAAATACATCCAAAGTTCTACATCACTGGACCCCTGACTGCAGTACCTGGACCAACCATCAGAAGCCCAGCATTTAAGAAGATAGAAGTCACCCATGGCTATGAGAGGTATGAAGTATTATCACCACCTGGGCTGAAATTCATTTAGCTAGTGATGTCCCCTATGTGCCTGCGTTGCCCCTAGAGTCATGGTACCTCGATCAGACCACTGTGCACCATTCAGAGATACCTGAAGATATACTTCCTGTGTTGTCTTCCACCACTACAATTATTGAAGGAAGATCTCAGCAAAGACTTTGTTAGTGCGGGAGGCCTTCTTGAGATCTACCCACTTAGATAATCAAGAATGAGGAGTCATATGGTTAGTCAGAAGAGAGTCCCTATGTTTCTTTTCCACCAACTGTAGCCTCCATCTGGTGTCCAGCTCTCCAGATTGAGCACTGATAAAAATCCAATGAATGGCCTTTGGAAGATGATGCATGAATCTCAGCCACATCAACAATAAGCTGTGGAAGAACCGCCCTACAGCTAAAAATCATTAAAAACAACTTGAGGCTTTTGGAAGTTATTTTGAGGGAAAAATATAGAAGTGGCTAGGACCAAATCCTTAAGTTCAAGGGATGCTTTCCAAGGGTGCTCTGGGAAGATAAAACTTGTTGCAAATAATACTGTTTGTGGTGACCAGACTGTGTCCTGTTGCTTAGGAAGCTGAGGTGGGCCATACCAGGGTTGGAAGGCTGCTATTTGCCCCTCCAGTCTAAGACTTAACTCAGTGTTCACCAAATGGGAAAGTCATCTTCAGGGATAAAAAACAAAACAAAAACTTCCTGGACTTTTCTAGAAGTTGCCTTTCTATTTTGATGATAGTATGAGAATAATTCTTAGGTTACACTGAATCATCTGCATGGCTACTGGGATCACTCCTGAAATTTCAGTACCTAAGTTTGGGCTCGCAGATATTTTCACAAGTACAAATGAGATCAAGCTTTACTGTACATGTGACAATTTCAAATTGGCTTGGATGTAAAATCATGGTACAAAAGCCAAATTATCACCTATCAGGTGGTCAGTGTGCAAGATTGTATTTTTCAAAATTGAGCTTGACAGTACCCTGAGCCTATATTATCCACTCTCTGGAAACTTGTCACTCTCCCATTAAGAAGTAGAGTCTACATTCATTTCCCTTAGGTGGGCTTTTGTGATAGCTTCAACAGATAACAAGATAGAAGTGATGCCACACAGCTTCTCAGGTGAGGTTAAACAAGGGACAGAATTTCTGCCCCACTCTTTCTGCACAATTGTCCTTGGAACACAGCCACAGATTTTGAGGAAGCCCTTCCCACATCTTAGATTTATGAGCCAAATATTATTTTAAGCCACTGCATTTTGGGATGATTTGTTCCATAGCAATAAATAGTCAAAATCACTTTTAAGTTTGCTGAACTCAATGTGGAAATAGATAGTAATCTCGTATTCAGATTCTATTGCTTCAGTGATTCATTAGCAGCAAGTGTAGCAGATAATCACAAGAAAGCATATTACTATTCCCAATTCTAACAAGAATTAGATTAGATGCTTCTTTAATTAGGATTTTAGTAACACCACAGTGCTAGCTTTATTTCCAAGAAAAGATAATTTTATATTATTATCTAGTAACACCTCGTTAAAATTGGCCTCCAAGAATTTCCTGCTGGCAGCATTATGGTTAAGAGAGTGGTTTGATTATCTTGCTATCAAAACCAGCTTTGATGTTACTGGCAACTTTTTCTATAACCTACATAAGCAAATAGTTCTCTGAAGTAAAACAACTGAAGCCGAAATGCAAACACAAATTAAATATAGAACTGGAACCCAAACTACTTCTACCATTAAACAACTTTGATGTTTGTTTTATGAAGTATTATCTCTCACATTAAATTATACAAAATTGAGTGGACTTTTTAAATTTAATATGATAATTTACTTTTATCTCATTTACTTTTAAATAACTTACTGTAGAAGCTATAAGTTTAGAAGAAGACTCAGTACAGAAAGTCTGTGATGCTTATTTATTTCCTTAGAAAGAGGTTACTATAAGAAAAGAACACATACCCAAGTATAGTCCTACTTTCTCAAAATATCTAAAATTCATAGAGAGGAAAGATGGAACAATGGTTACCAGAGGCAGAAAGAAGAGGGGAGTGAGGAGTTCATGTTTGGCAGGTGTGGAATTTCAAAAAGAATCATAAAATTTTCTGGCAATCATACTAGTGATAGTTGCACAATGCATCTACTTATTATCATTGAATTTCACATTTAAGATGGTTAAAATGCCAACTTCTATGACATCTATAAAACACAATAAAATAGCAGATTATAAATTAACCAAACTGGAGAAAACTCAGAGCAAGTGAAAAGCAACTAAAAGTCTTCTGTCTTCTCCCTCAGGCTCAGCAGCATAACCTGAACCTTTGAAATTTTAACTCTTGGATTTTTTTTTCCTCTCTTTTGGAGCCACTTTATAAATGGACACCTAGGAATTAGTGCTCAAGGCAAGTGCCTGTCTCCCTCAAACTCAGAGCAGCACCTACTGTGGCCATCCAGGCTCCTAGACAGACCCTTCAGTCTGGGAAAAAGGAAGTGTTCCTAAGGGAAACCAACTGACAGGAGTGAGTCCATCAGCTGTCAGGGCTGGAGAAGCTTCATCCAAGACATATCTTTATTGTGTTTTTGCTC
>PVKN010006831.1:0-18755 GCA_004027915.1 Capromys pilorides
CTTGCCCTTTCTTGCCCCTCTGCCTTTAGGAGCTGGAGAGGGCAAGGAGGCAGTGCTGGATGGAGCTGCTCCCTTGCTCTCCCCTCCTGTCTACATACCCCCAATGCCCCCAACCCCACCACCACAGCCAGACTCTCTGGAAAGGAGGGCCTATTGGGGGTCGCGTTCTCTCTTTCTCCTCATCACGCACTTTGCCTGCAGTCTCTCTGGTGTCCTGTCCTTAGGGTGATGCGGGATGGGATCTAGTAAGCCTGGGACTGGGAGTGGCTCAGGGGACCCTCATCATGCTTGCTGGTTGTGCTAGAAAAGCCCAAAACCACAGACAGCTGGGAAAAGCTGCCCCCACCAGGATGATGGAGTGGGTGTGACATAAATTTCTCAGGACAGGCAGCAAAAAATCATTTACAGCCCCTCCTTGCTGAGTCTGGTTCCAATCAAGCCCCTGGCTGGCCTGCTCCCTACACCCACCACACCGGGCTGGCTCCTCCAAAAGCCAGAGTCATTTAGGGCTTTTGTCTTCTTCCTCTCCCTACTGTTTAAGAAACATATACAAAGACACACAGACACAGACACACACAGACACACACACATATACATACACACACACCCTTTTACTGGGCCTCTGTTTATCCACATAAACATACATTTACACATTTCTCTAGGCGCACACACACACACATGACCCCCAGGGCTCTGTACACGTGTGCACACATGTACACATATACAAAGATATATATATACTAACCACGCTAGCACTCAAGACTGTCCCCATGTGGGCTGAGGAAGGCCTTAGCCTCAATTATCAGCCATGGACTACAGATACATAGCAACATGCCCTCAGCTTAGGTACAAAAGGACCCTGGAAGTGTTTTCCTTCAGGAACTATCCCCAGCCACTTCCATCCTGCTCTACCTCTCAGCCCCAGCAACTATAGCAACAGGAACATCGCTCCTGAGACCTAGAAAGACTGAGCAGGTAGGGAACACTGAGGCTGGGCCTTGGAAGGCAGCTCCATGGCCCTCGCAGGACAGGGACCCAAGGGCCTCTGGCACATTCAACTTCAGCTTGGTGTTGCCCTGTTTTCCTGGCTTCTCTGATACTCCGCCCAGTTTCTACTCTCAACCCAGACCAGCAAATACCTCTATTCCTCTTTGAGCTGAATAGAACTTTCCTTCTAAGGGCCTTCTGAATGACCCAGTCTCTCTGACCCAGAGAAGCCAGAAGCAGGGCTCTTATTTATTCAAAAACCATAGATGCTGTCATGTCACATGGGAAGGCCAGGCACCAGCAGGGAGGGGTAGTCTTTCTAGCACAACTTGAGGAGGATTTGAGCACTAAGGGAACTCAGTGACCCTTTTGCTCCTTTTTGAACTTAGAATATCAAGATGGCAGCCCTTGATGAATCTTATGGAAAAGGTTGCTCTATGTGCAAAGGAAAGGTATCATCCTCTATCCCCAGCTTGGGAGGCAGGAGTATGAAACTAGGAGAATCTATGGGCTTGGGGAAGCCAGACTGGGTTCAAATTCTTCCTTACCCTTTACCAGCTGTGAGCACGTGAGCAATCAAGTTGAATTATTTAGTTTATTCCCCATCTGTAACATGCCCAGACCATGATCCATGGGAAATAATAAATACTTACAGTCCAGTTGTGTCCCACAAACCCAACTCTGCTGAAAGTGGACAGACTTATGGGTCTGGAATACAACAGGAAGGCAACTGGTGCTTGGTACAGTCCAGGTTGCTGCCACTCATTCATTTAACATTCCCTGCATCTGCACGAGGTGTTAACCTAGGATTCCTAACTTGGAACATGTTCTTGCTGTTCCCGAGTTCACATAGGGACACTATCCTGTGCTGGGGAGCAGGCAGGGGTAGGGTGGAGGGAGGGGGTGTTTGGAGAGTGTTATAGCCTAAAGAAAAAAGAGCTGTCAAGCTCCCCCACCTGCTCTCTTCCTTAGGGGGAAGCCAGGCACACTAGCTGGCTGCCACGACCAGGCTACACGCTGGCTCCTGATTGACTTAGAGGTCAACTTTATGAGGCAGAAAATCTAGCATCCACCCCTGGGAAGAGCCGTAGAAAAGTCACTGGCTTGGTTTTGAGTAGAGGAAATCCCATCCATCATTCCCAGATATCCCAGAGACCTGAGCACACCTGCCCCAGGTACTTGTCAGGTTCTTCAGGCAAGGAAGTCTCCAGGTCATGTTTCAGGACAGCAGATTTCAGATGTACAGAAGGAAAGTCAAAGTTTTACAAAAGTGGAACCAGTTAATTTTAGGGAAGTGAGCTCCCTGTCAGTGGAAGTGTGTGCATGGAGAAGGCAAGCTAGGCAAAGAGTTCAGCCTTCACCTAGAATGAGGTTAATAGCCTGGAAGTATCTCAAGAAAGGGACCTCCATCCAGGCATAGTGGTGCATGCCTATAGTCCCAGCTCTCTAGAAGACAAATACAAGGATCCAAGTCTGAGTCCAGCCTAGATAATTTAGCAACTGAGTGAGACCCTGTTTCAAAATAAAACATGAAAACAGAACTAGGAATGTGGCTTAGTGCAAAGGCTCTGGATTCAATTCACAGTACCACAAAAAGGAGAATCACAATCATAAAGACCTTCTTAAATTGGTATGTGATACTTGGTGTGTTGTATAGGAAGTGGGTTTGGTGCTCATAGCAAGTTGCTCAGAGTCACATACTCGAAGGAATCTTGGACCAGGGCATAGCCAGGCTCCTGGTCTCAGCATGCACAGCAGCCAACACTGGTTGCTACTATGCCAAGGGCAGTTCCCACCTAGTATAGGTGCCCCTTGATTCTCAGGAGCCCATGAGATGGCTCATGATCATGCTACTGTTCAGAGTCAGATTCTGGGGCTCAGAGAAAGAAAAGCCATGCTTAGTCCCACCACCAGTTACATCATAAGCCAGGACTAAACCACAAATCTGCTGTTGTTTGTTTTTCCCAAACTCATTTCTGAGACAGGGTCTTTCTATGTAGTGCAGGCTAGCCTCGAACTCACAGTCCTCATGCCTAAGCCTCTTGGATGCTGCTATTACAAGTGTGCGCCACCAGGTCTGGTTACCTTTTGCTTCTTACTCCCTGGAGGGCTAGTAAGCAGAGCTGCCTCAAGTGCGATCTGATGGTTCTGTTCCAGCCTGCAGGAGACCCCATGGCACCCCAGACCTTTTTCTTGCTCTTCCTACTTGGGAAGCAGCCTTTCTATCCCATCCCACAGCTCTCTTTATACTCCTAGGAGGCAGATTTGGAGCAGTGGTCAGTGTATGTAGTGGGGAGGGCACGGGCAGGGGGGAATAAAGAAACAGCAGCCCAACTTCGAACTCTCATGGAATTCCTAATTCTATTTACTCGTTTGCAGTTAGCTGTGACCCCAGGAAAGCTGGTGATATGTTTAGATCCACATGGCAGTGCAGGTGACCTGCTTAAGCAGTCATTAAGCAGTAGGAAGTGGAGCTAGGCCAGGGAAGAGATGATGCAGGAGTCTCTCCAGGGGACAAAGCTGCCCAGGGCCAGTGTCAGAGTTAGGTCCTCTCCCTATGCACTGCCACACCTCAGAACTGAAAGAAACTATATAGTCATGTAGTCACTCTTCAGTATCCATGGGAGACATATCTTATATAAGATGGCATAGTATCTGCACATAACCTATGCACATCCTCCTGTATATTGTAAATCATATGTAGATTATTTCTAGTACTGTATAAATGTTACTAAATAGCTCTTAGGCTGTATTGTTTAGAGAACAATGCCCAGGAAAAAAAAGTAAGTCCACATTCAGTACAGATGCAACTTTTTCCTGAAGGTTTTCAACCTGCAGTTGGTTGAATCCGTGGGTCTGGAGCCCATGCAGAGAGAGAGCTGACTGCATTGTTGCGGAAATCCCAGAGACAGATGCCTAGGGATCTATGTTCTCCTCTACCCCATCCCCATGTCTACTGCTCCATCCATGAGCCTGTGAAGCTCTGCCATTGCAGGGCTGAGCGGTGGAGGGGCATGAACAGCAAGGCTGGTAGGAGAGTGTCCTGTGTGTGAGTAGGACCACTGAGTTACACAGTGGGCCAGCAGGCCAGAGCTTCATGAGCAGAAGCAGGGCCAGGGGTACAGGTGGGCCATGGCCAGACAGGCTGTACCTGTGCTTTCTGGGAAACCTCCAAGAAGACCTCAGAAGCCAGGGCTTGCTCCTGTCATTTGGAATTGTAACAGCTCAAACAGGCTGCCTGATAAAGCTGAGCCAGGAAGGTGATATGAGCCAGCAGAGGGTTCAGATTTTTCTTCTCAAAGCTTATCCCTGTGTACTTTGTAGATAATTCTTTTTTTTTTTTTTTTTTTTTTTTTTTTTTTGGTGAAATGAGATTTAACTCAGGTCCTTGTGCTTGCCAGTCAAGTGCTTATTCTACTGGACTATCTCCCCAGCCCTATATTTGGTTTTCTGATGTTGAGCATTTAACTTATTTCTTTGCTGCCCACAGTACTGGGAATTGAACCCAGTGCTTGCTCACGCTAGGTAAGGGCTCTACCCTTCAATCCTATCCCCATTCCAAAGGAATCCCCAGGCCCTCTCAGTGCTGAGGGTCAAATATAGCTCCATCTACTTCTGCATGTTCCTTGTTCATGCTATGCTGCTGACCACTGAACTACATCTCCAGGCTTTAACATATTACTTTATTATGAATAGCTTTTATATACATTTTAATCCAAATTGGCAAATAATTCTTAGTATAGATTTCTGAAAGGGTAATTATTGGGTCAAAGTATATACATGTTTTTAGAGGCCTAGATAAGGCTGAATTGCTTGCTTAAAAGGCCATACTAATTTACATCTCCCCCAGTAGTATGTGGGATGACTTTTCTCATGGCAACCTTCATTATCATTATCATCATAATCAACATCATGCATTATTTGGTAGTACAGGGATTCAACCCAGGAAGCATTGAGCTATAACCCCAGTCTCTTTGCCCACTGCCTTTTATTTTTAAAATAGGGTCATAAAAGCCCAGGTCAGGCTTTAATTTCTAACCCTCCAGAGTAGCTGAGATTACAAGTGTGTACCACCATGCCTGGTTTGATAATTATTTTTTTAATTTTTGCTAAACTTCTGGAGAGGAATTTACATTTTCATACAGTACTTAGCAGGAGTCAAAGTGGAGTGTTATACAAGGGCCAGGATTATTTAGTGAGTTGAGCCCTGTAGGTTACACAACAGCCCAGATATATTTCTTACCTGGGAAAGGAGCAAGAACAAAAAGAAAGGATGAGGTCATGTGGTCATTCTAAGACACAGAAAAAACCCTTGCTGGGGGAATGAGGCCCCAGGGGATGTGATTGTCAGTCTTTGGAGTTGGCCAAAAGGCTTCCCCCAAATATGTGTAGAGTCTCCCTCACTGGCCAGACAGGAATAATTCTCATGTAAATGGGGCTTTGGAAATGCAAATGTAAATATGGAGCTGGCTGGATTGACATGGCTTCTGAACACTGGAGGTCTGGGTGTCTGGCTTTCTGGGGAACCTGGTTGAAAAGAAATTCCAGGAGCTTTGAGAGGAACAGAAGCTAGGGCATCCATGCTGCTCAGAGAGCAGCTGCAAAGCCATGGAAGCTAGGCAGCCTCTTGGAAAGAATGTGGTGCTGAGAGCCGGAAGAGGACACTGCTTGCATTAGGTGGCTCTTGGCTAGAGCACAGTCTTTCAGGCCTCCCAGGTTTGTGCAGGCACAAGGCCAGGGCTAGACTTGGAGGTGCAAAGTCCCAGCTGTGGCAACCTGAAGGCAAAAGAGCTGGACTGTGTGTGCTGTGCAGAAGAGTGTAAATCAGTGAGTCTGGTGCCATCAGGTTGTAGATCAAGGCTAGGGATATGTCTCAGTGGCAGAACATTTGCCTAGTATGCAAGAGGCCCTGAGTTCCACTCCTGCACTACAAAAATAAATGAATAGATGCAGATTACATATTATCAGTAGACTACAGCTCTGTTTATTGAGTACATTTGTGTTGTCAGGCTGGATGGTAGACCTGAAGAGCACCTACTCTACATGGGAAAACTGGAGCGTGGAATGCATACGTAACATATCCAAAGTTCTGTGGACAGTAACTGACAGGGACAAAAGCTGACTCCAGGGTCTTACTCACTCTTATTGATTTCCTTGGGTGGTGTTGGGGACAAGTTGCTGTCACTTGAGTCTAGGACCTTTGGTGGGTAGGGCCCCTGAGAAAATGTTACCTGAAGGATCATGAGGAGCTGTTTGAACAAAAACTCAGAGGCAACAAAACTAGAAAAAAAAATAGATTTATTATACACACTAAGGAAGACTTAGGATAGTCACAAGGAAGAACTTCCTCTGAGTAAGAATATTCAGATGCAATGAGCAACCAAGGAAGGGCAGGGTCTCTCTCTGTTATTCTCAGCAGTTACCCTTTCCCGAACCTTCCCTTCTTCTCACATCTCATTCAGGTTTTAAAATCCAAGTTCACCCGTGGGCAAGAGAACGGCTGAGATCCAGTTCTAGCCATGTATGAAGTCTAGCTCAAGCCAGGAGTAGCCTCAGCTTTTCTCACTCACACTATTCCCAGTCGCTGCCCCTAAGGCTCTCCACTTGACTGAATTGCCTTGCCCTCCAGCTGGAAAGCTGAAAGTTAGACAGAGGTTAAAAAAAAAAAAAAGGGGGGGTGGGGGGAAGGGGGGGATTCCAATAGCACAAGGATGAATCTGTGCCTAGAAACAGGGCTCAAGTGCTTCTGCCCTGTAAGCCTGCTAGGTAAGGTAGTAAGCAAGTGTAGGCAGGTGGTGGCTGAATGGGTAATTCAGTCTGTGCTCTTGAAGTGTTTCCAGCCCGACAGTCCAGGGAACGTACATGTGTGGAGCGTGCCCCTAGCACATGAGGGGTACAGAAACAGGAGCTCCATAGTACTAGGCTTATGGCTTTACCCCACGCTTGTGTAGCGTCCATGGTCTGCAGAACACTTTCCAGCACAGCACATCACATTGTACAGCAGCCACAGACAGTCTGATGCAGTGCTCCAGATCCTCCAGGCTGCAGATGGGGAGATGGAGGCCCCAAAATGGTAAGTGCTTTGTCCACAATCATCCAGGAGGCAGGCCTCAAGGCCCTGCAGCTCACTGGGACTCTTCCTACTGGGACCTTCCCACAGTGGCATCATTCTCTCTTCAGGCACAGTGCTGGCCACTTCTGCCTTAGATATGTCAAGGACTCCCTAGCACTCCTGGCCATGCACCTGACTCATCCCTTACTCTGTCTTTAAGAAATAATGCAGTCCCACATGAGCTGCAGGACAACAGGCTTGTAGGGTTAGGAGGTTTGGAGAAGGGATGAGTAGCTTCAAACCAGTGTTTTGAAGGTGTACAATATCTAGATATATGTACAGAAACTTCTTAGGCTTTTAGTGTTAGGATATGTTGAGTATGCTTTTGAAAAACCCAGTATTGCCAAAGAGTGATCTGTGACCATGGCAAGCTTTCCTGGCACATAGACAAGAAGTGCCAGGTTAGCCTGAGCTAGAAGGTGGCAAGGACGAGGGCTGTTGCTGAGCCATTGATTGGGGTCTGTCAATCATCTGCTGACATGTCAATCAAAGAGAGGTCAAAATAGGTCCACTGGGGCTAGAGGTCCTCTGGGGAGAAGAAGAGTGGCTAGATCTCCAGATTCTTGACCTGAAAAGAGGTTGTTTTTAGTGTCTAGCTTCAAAGAAGGAGGAAAGAAGACATAAGGGACAGTGAAGACCATGCTGGGTGCTGTCACATAAGTGATCCTCTTCATCTCTCGCAAGCATTCTGGGGGTAGGTAGATGTCACCCTTATATTATAGGTGAGGAGACAGTGATGTTAGGGAAGTAGCCCATGGTCTGGAGCAGGAACTTAGGCAAGCAAGTACTAACATGAGGGTTTCAACAGGCTGCACAGGCCTTACCTCTTCTTTTACACTGGCTGATTGAAAGGAGCTAGGAAGCTGAGGTTGCTTCAGAGGTCACAGGCCACCACAGCAGCAACCAAGACAACGCCCCCCCCATACTGTATTTCCTCACAGTCTTTTCTTCTGTTGTCCATCCTTTCATTTCTCAAAGCAAAGAACAAGGAAATGCCTCACTATTCTCTAGGCATTTGCTGGGCTGAGGACTTACATGTTATAGGGAATGGCAGGGGGTAGGTGACCTGGGCTTGGAGAAAAGCCTGTTCTAGAGGGAACTGGCCCCCACAGCAGGCTCTCTGGGCTTTCCAGAGCCCTTGCCAAGCTTCCCTCTACTGGGGGTTGCCAAAGGTCTAGGGAAATTCCAGGAGTCAAAGACACTTAAATTTTTCACACATACAGTCCCAGCTTCCCATGTGTGTACCGATTGATCACATTCAATTACAGTATGAGCAGATACACAAACACACACACACACACACACACACACACACACACACACCACAGGTGACCAGCTAATTCTGACAGCCAGCCATCTATGGGGGCTCACAACCTCTCATTCTGTTTATATACCAGCAAGTCACAACTCACACTGCCCTGAGCATGCGCAAGGGGAACAGCATTGCTGAGAGGAACAAGGGACAAGGCTCCCTTCTGATTTTACCCTCATCCTCTTCTTTCCCCTTTTTCTTTCTCTCCCTCTCCAAGAGACCACCCAAGCTCAGCTACCTCTTACCTGAAGACACACATTGTCATCACTCTGGGTTTCACCATCATAAAAATAAAGCCAAGAACTGTGTGTGCTGGGGTGTGAGGAGGCACATGGGCTCAAGAGAAAGGGTGGCAGGAAGCACTCTATGGGCAGTAGGCCAGGTAGGAGAGCTCTGTTGGGAACCTATGGGTATAGGCAAGAGGTTGGCTCCAAGAAGATTCGACTAGGGAAGAACAGCTAGAGGTAGCACACACAGTGGATCAGAGCAAACTAGGTACAGATTGCTATGTGACACGGGCGAGTTACATAATCTGCCCATGCCTCATTTTCTTCATCTGTAAAATTGGGTCAATAATAGTAACTTGCCTCACATGAGTGAGTACATGAAGAACATTGTATAGGGCCTGGCACAGAGGAGGCAGGACATGAAGTCACGCTATAATTTTAAGGATCAGATATATCAGCACCTCTCCACAGCCGCTGCCCCCCCCCCCCCCCCGCCCACATTCTGCTCATATTCTCTTGCTTCTGCAGATGTCAAGTCAGCCAATAGCTCGCCACACCAGAGCCGGCACAGGCCCTATGATACAAGCAATCTCAATCACCTGTCACCTTCTGCCTACTAGTCAGTGGGCCTATACAGATAAAATTCCTGACTTCCAGCCCCATGCAATTGTTTATGTGTCTTTCCAAATCTGTATTTAGTGATGTCATGATCGTAACTTGAATTCAGCTACAGGAGGAGTATTTATGCCATCATAATTGGCAAGCACTGTAAATCAGTGTTTTAATGTGGCAGTGAGCAAGTTGTGAAACACGGTACAGCACTACTGGCTCATGCCTCCACAATGCTCTCTGAGCCTTTCCCTAGGTGACCATTGTTTTCTCCACACAAGAAAAGCACTTGTAGTGGACTCCATCTAATAGCACTGCCCCACCTGATATGTAGTGACTACTTCTCCTGGAAACCTCAGGGTCCACTGTCCACTGGGTCTCTGCCCACCTCTTCCTTTTGTTCCACAACTGAAGACTAAACTCAGGGCTTGTGCACGCTAGGTAAGCATTCTACTGTTGAACTACATCGCCAACTATTTAAAAGAGTGTGATTTTGAGATAGCATCTTGTGGAGTTGTTCAGGCTGGCCTTGAATTTGCCATTCTCCTGCCTTTGCTTCCCAAGTAGCTGGGACTGCAGGTATGTCCCTGCTCTTAGACACAAACTTTGCCCACCAGGAAACTCTCCTCATTGCTGACCAGAGCAACCTCCCAGTCACATCCTAAGTAAGCATGGAGTCTCATGCGAGAACCCTGACTTGCCCTTTCTCTGTGAAGTTTTGCCCCAAGGACCCATCATGAGAAAGCAGATGCTAGCACTCAGGGAGCAGACCATCTGAGATTAAGCAAGTCTTGTCATGTGCTCTGTACTGGAGAGTAAGACACCTGGAGGGAGAGTGTGTCCCAGAGCGGCAGGGCTGCCTTCTAATACTGGCTGAGCAGGCCAGTTTTATTTACTCACTGGAATACCAGCAGCAAGAAGATGAGATTTGATGTTTGTTTGTTTGTTTGTTTATTGCTGTGTTTCCAGTGCTTAGATCAGTGATGTGCACATACGAAGTGTTCAGTAAATATAGGTTGAATGAACAAATTAAGAAATTTGCACAGTCTACTAATATTCCTATGAGCCTTTACTCTTCACATTGTTTTTGTTTTTCTATACAGGGGATTGAACTCTAGAAATTGTGCTTGCCAGGCAGGCACTTATGCCACTGAGCTATCTCCCAGTGTTGTGAATTCTGGTGATAGAAAGAAGACATGGCCTCTGTGCATGAGTCGCTTTTGGTCACAGGAGCCTTGGAACAGGGACAGGATGGCTCATGAACCCTGGTGCTAACGGGAGCCAAGAAGGTGCTCTGGGGTCAGAGGAGTGCCGGCCCATGTTGGCACTTGCTCAGTAGACTGTGCTGTGGGCTGGGTGGCTGTGCCCTTTCCCAAGGTCTCTTGGCTACAACACAACCCCCACTCCCTGCTCTGGCCCTGTCCACACAAGGAAGCTGAGCTGCTGGCCCATAGAAGACTCAAGCAGGGAATCCTGGCCCCTCCCAGCCCAGACTGGGCCCAGAAGGGTCTGGCATGCTTCTAATATCAAGCAGCAAATTCAATCAGGCGGATGAGAATTCCTATTATTTTAATATATTTAGAAGAGAGTTTAAGGTGGATTTTGTTCCATGCTGTGTATTTTTACAACATGAGGTCAAGCCACTTTGATAAATGCTATAATGGAAGCACAAGGAGGCCTTGGGAAAGAGTAAGTTAAAGGAGGGGTACAGAGAGCAGAGAAAGACAGAGAGATAGAGACTTGAGAAAGTTGTAGAGATGGAGAAAGACAGAAAAGGAGGAGGGGAGGAAAAGAGAGAGACAAAGGGAAAGAGCCTCTATGTGGATCTGTGGACTCGGCTTTTGCGCACATATCTACAAGTCCATGTGTGTTTCTGGGTCTGTTTGTTGTTTGAGTAGAAAAATTCATTGTTTGAGTAGACAAATCCATTTGGGGATAAATAGGATGATTTTTCCACCTGCAGGAAGCAAGGCAGCCAAAGGCTGATTGGAGCTGCTTTATTCTGCTGCTCTCAGAAGGCCCAGGCCTGGGACTTGGGTCACTCCTGAGGCCGGCCACAGGCTCTGCTTAGAGGTGGAGAAGCAGGCAGGCAGCCAGAAGGGCAGGGCCAGTCCAAGAGCCTTAAAGGCCCTCTGCTGAAGTGATCCTGCTGGCTTCTTTGCTAGTCCCTGTGGCCCTTTATTCACCTTTGCCTGTGCGCCCCAGTGCTGCTCTCAGAAGCCAGCAAGCAGGACTTTGAGGACCCAGGACCAATGTCACCAGAGGACAAGGATCCTCAAGGCCTTTCACAAACCCAGAATACCTGCACACACGTGGAGGAGTTTGCTCACTGGGTTGAGAGAAAACTCTTTCAGTCTCTAGGCAGGGGATGGATAAAATGACCTTTGAAAGACTTCATCAACACAGAAAAACTTGGCTAAAGCCTCAGGTAAGAAAATGAGATGAGAGTGCAGCTAGTGACACACATCTATAATACCAGCACTCTCAGGGTCACAAGTTCAAGCCCAGCCTGGGTAACTTAGCAACTCAGCAAGTACCTGTTTCAAAAAAAAAAGTCCTTGGTTTTAATCTCTAGTTCTCAAACAATGAATCAATCAATAGAAAAGTATGAGATGGGATTCTTACTTTTGGAAGAACTTCCCCTGGTTCAGAGTCTTGGGGTAGTGCCAAAGTTGTTAAAGCTGGTGCCCAATGGCCCCTTACCCAGCCTGAGCCTGTCAGGTGCAGGTATGCACCCCTAAAAATAACCTAGGCACAGGAGTGTGTCCTTGTAGTCTCAGTTACTCTGGGAAAATCAAAATGGCCAAGCCAGCCTGTGCAGTTTATAGAGACCCTATCTCAAAAAAAAAAAAAAAAAAAAAAAAAAGGGAGGGGAGGGGGGCTGGGGTTGTAACTCTGAGATAGAGTGCTTGCTTTCTATATAAAAGGACTTGGACTTAATCTCTAGTATAGCAAAAACAAAACAAAAACCAGTCAAAACAAACACAGCATGGTGTTCACCTGTCCACTAGGTCACTCTCCAGGCACCAGGTAGTGGATCAGTGAGACTTACTTTCATTGTCCTGCTATAGGAGGTACACCTGAGGCATGGAGAAGGGCATCAGGCTTCAGCCCTTTTTTCTAGGAAGGAGTAGCAGAGAGACCCCTATTCACTGCCTCTGCTTCATTTCGAGGCCCTCATAAGGCAGCCAGCTCACAAGAAGCACAAGTCTGTTCCAATGATCTCTCTGGACTAGGTTGGTGGCCTTTCTTTTTACTTTTCCTTTTTGGATAAGGGTAGAAAATGACTACAGTACTACCAGACAGCAAAAGTGAGATGACAGGAAGAAAAACACAAAGGTCCTATTGTTACCTCATTCAAAACATGTAGATATTTCTTCAAAGCAAGATGAACAGCCTGGCTTGCCATGGCCTCTATCTATGAGTATAACCTTGGGCTAGAATTGACAGCCTGGAAACAAAGTGCTAGTGCTTTTGCTCCTACTCTCCACCAAAACACAGTAAGTCATCCTCTGGTTTGTCCTCTCTCTTATGTCTCCTGCATGCCATCTTCCTCCTAATCTACCTTAACCACTACCCTGTTCAGGGGACCACATATTCACATATGCCAATCAACCCAGTCATAGAAAGATTTTCTGGAGCATTCAGGGGTTGAGGACTGGGAGATACTGGGATTTTCCAATTTCTGCCTCTATTACACCATTAACAAGTTTCCATCCAGTGCTTTGGCACATGAAGGAAGAAATGCTCAAGAACTGGGAAAGCTACCTTCTCCAGGTAAGAAAGTGTCAGGTGGTAGGCTTACTGCAAAGCCTGGAGCTAAATTCTGGGCAAAACAGGAAAGGATCACATAAGGATATGTGCATGGTTGTGGCAGAGTGCTTGTGGGCTACATCACAAAGCTTGGTCTTGTAGCCCACAAAGTGTGCCACAGGATCATCTGAGCAAGCACCATTGAGGGATAGCAGTAGCAGAAGTTGGGATACTCCTTGGCTTGGGCTACCGGTGAGGCAGATAAGAAGCTCCCCTCTTGTCTGCCAGTAGCCATGAATGTCAGAAATGGGGTCTAGAATTCCAGGTCAATCAGCAGGGTGTATTTTGCCCAGGCCAAGAACCAGGGCTCCTGCCTAGGACTTCCCAAAGGCACACTAGCCTCTGACACCAGTGGCTAGAGTGCTTTCTTTCCAGAGGAGATGAGCATGTGTACCTGAGAGGTGGTGCATGTGCCTTTTGTGTTCCCTTTTCCTGTCCACACAACAAAGGGAACAGGGGCAGCCAAACTTTGCCCACAGCCTCAACAGTAGTAGACGATAAAAAGATGGGCCGGGGCTGTCACTTGCCCATGTGGCCCAAGTGTAAGCTTAGCTCAGAAGCCTTCCTTCTACCCTTGATCAGCAAGCTGCTGTGGCTGAGTAGCTCTACCACTGCCCCAGCCTCTGAGGAAGCTGGAATCCTTCCATCTGCATCTCCAGGTAAAATTTCAGACTCAATCACAGCTACCACCACTGCTGCCCCAATGAGTCTCTCTTCCCAGGGCTCCTAGTTCAGTCCCCGATCCCTGCCCTCTCCTTCCATCTTTCTTCTTCACCTAACAACCATTCAGCCTCTAGCTAAGCACACTGCCTCTTCCAGCCTGGGACCCTTGCTGCTCTAAGTGGATCCCACCACCTTCTTCCTAGCTCTTCAGAATGCTCTCCTGGCCTTCCACCTCAGTACAAGTTTGCCAAGTGCAGTTTCTGCAAAGATCGCCAGAGTCTAATTGCTCTAGTAATGACTGCTGCTGCAATGTGCCTTGTCCTCTCTGAGGCCAGTGAATTAGGGAGGGAAAGACTTCTCTCCAGATGGTGCTAGATGAATCCCAAGATAGCTACATCTTTCTTGTCACATATTCTCTTTAGGGGCAGAGCTGTGTTCCAGAAAGCCCTGACCAGTGTTAAGGCCTGGCTTGTTGCCCTCACTCTGCCACTGCCTTGCTCTGCTGCTTGCAGCAGCTGCTTCCCCTCTCTGAGTTCCTTGCTTCCCCAGCTGTTACACGTTGGATTAGGCCCGGGCATTTGTCTAGTCCTTCTAGGTCCTTCCAGCTCTGAACCTATGCCAGTCAGCCTGTATGTGCATGGAGGGTGTGCTGGCCATCCTGCAGCCCTATACCTGCCTGTCCCCAACATCAGTGCATCCTGCGACTAACTGGCACAGCTCCAGAAAAGGTCTCTGCCAGAAGTGTCAGGCCCAGAGGAGGAAGCTCCCAGGCACTTTTGTGTGGATTCCCAGCCCCCACTCCTCCAGAGCATCCTTTCCTAGCTGTGCTCCCCACCCTGCCTCCTTCCTTTCCATGAACTCCTCCCTCCATCTGGCCCCATCTTTCGTCCCTGGCCCCTCACCCCACCACGCCTCCCTAAAATGCTGGGCCCTGTTTGGGGATGGATGGGTTCTTTATCCCCCTCCTTTCTGGCGTTTCACCAGCCGGGAATTCCTTTGGAAACAGAGCCTGGAAACCCTCCCATCTTTGGGAAATGCTGGCCCCTACTCCGGCGGCCCAGCTGTTGAGCCCAAGCCTGCAGCAGGTGTGTGTGTCCCTGTCTGGCTCTGGAGATTTATAACCTGTGGCAGGAGGGAGTTGCCTGTTGCCTCTTCTGTCCTCCAACAAAGGCCTGTGGCCAAGGCCCCCAGGGGAACAAATCAGCAGAAGTCACAGGCCTCAGCCCGGTCCCTCTCCCTGTTGCCAGCCATCCCATCTCTTTTCAAGGATGTGGCTGCAGGCTGCTTCTCTAAGGGCCTTCGCCTTAGTGCTGGCTCTTTTTCACCTCACTGCTGTTCTCCCTGTGTCAATGTTTGTGCATGGCAAAACCTCCTAGCTGTCTCTTCTTGCCCATCATCACCATCTCCCCTCAGGCTGCCTTGCGGAGTGGGCTGTTCACTACAGTGCCACCAGAGTGACATTCTTGAAAACACAAATCCGATTACATCATGACCCTGCTCAAGAGACCTGAAACGGATCCCTATGGCCTACGGAATCAAGTCCTAATTAACTTATTACTTATGATTCCAGTTTCCTTTCTGGCATCATCTCCTACCATTTTGATTCAGGAGCCCTACACTTGAAGCTAGCAGGGCTTCCCTTCACCAAAATAGGCATGTTTCTGCAAGCTCCCCAGAAGTTCCAAACTCTGCATCTCTACCATTTTGCTCCCCTCCACAGTGTACTGGTGCCAGCAATGGTGTCCTTACTCACTCAGTGAGGCCTTCACTCTCCCTCACACCAAACCACCTCTGGATACCTTCCTACAGTCTTCACTGTCACCACCACAGGACAGGCTCATTTCTGGCCTAACAGTCCTAGGAGCCTCTTAACACATTCAGTGCAGGGGTCAAACTGAGCTCTGTTTAGGCTCAGACCATCTCACAACTCACCACCCAGAACCCTCCCTGCCTGCCCAACCTCACCTCAGACCACAACTGCATGCCAGCTCCATGCATTCTTGGCACCTGACATACAAAGTACCGATCCTTGCTCATTGGTTTTGCTCTGGCAGTCACCAGCAGTGTCCCTGAAAGGCCTCTCACAACCACTGCTTCCTCTAGGAAGCCATCCTGCAGCTTTCCATTGAACACAATTGGGTTTTCCTCTAAACAGTCTGTGAATTTGCCTTCAACTTTCACTCAGGGTCAAGAGCAAAGGAACTGCTCTCCTTCTCTTTGGGCAAGACTGCTAATTCTCATATGTTCTAGTTCCTAGGACAGTTAGCATGACCTTTTACAACATCAGTGTCCTCACCTGTAAAATGAAGATAGTTATAGTTACTGTCCCACAGAGCCCCTGTGAGAATGGAATGGCAAATGTGGATGCAGAGCTTAGGGAGGCTTAGGATCATGCCTGTCACACAAAAGTGCTATATTGGTCTTGTCAGTGGTATTATTAGGTAATATGACCTCCTTTACTGATGTCTTAGTCTGTTTTCTCTCACTATAATAGAACATCTGGGACTGGGTAATTTATAAAGAAAGGTTTATTTTGGCATGTGGTTCTAGAGGTTGGGAAATTCAAGAGCATGGCATTAGTGAGGGCCTTGGGTTGTTTGAACTCATGGCAGAAAGTGGAAGGGCAAGCAGGTACACGCCAAAGATAGAGAACACAGGAGTAGTCTTGCTTTGTAGCAGCTGCTCTTGTACCTAATCTAGTCCCACAGGAGCGAGAAGTCACTCATGTCCAGGAATGCCTACTCCTGAGCCCTTCCAGTAAGCTCCATCTGCCAGCACTGCCACATTGAGGCCAACACACGAGTTCGGCAGACATATTCAAATGTAGTAACTGGCCTGGCAAATCTTCACGGCAGAAAGCAAATTTGACCTCTTTCATGATTCACATTGGAAGTTCTTGGAGAAATTTTCTGACTACACTAAAGCTACCTGCTCTCTGGCACCTTGGAGCCCTACAGAGCCCAGAAGGAAGGAGAGAGGCTAAGAAAGAGGAAATGTCTCCCCTACTTGATGTCCATCAGGCCTAGAGAGAGATCAGCTTGCTGCCACCTCCAGGCCTCCCTCCTGTCCCGAGACCACCATGCAGCTGAATGTCCTTGAGCATGGGAGTGACGGAGACAAGTTGGAGGGAATTCAGAGGAATGAATTCTCTGAGCCCTTGGGAATGGCAGACCCAGCTGAGGAGGAAGATGAAAGGAGTTCCATGTGTGTGGCTTGGCTGAAGGACAGCAGTGGGTGTGGTGGGGGACATGATAACTACAGATTGGGATTCCAGCAGTGAAAACAAGTGAGGGAGGGGAGCAGCGGGGAGCTCTGTGGTGCGGAAGCTCTCCCTAGGCAAATAGACTCTCAGGATGCAAGTCTGGAGCTTCCCAGTGAAGGCGGCAGAATGCAAATCCCCTCTTCTTACTGGCCTGTTCATATGACTATGTGATCAGGGCCCTGGGGTGGGGAGGGGAAGCAGGGTGGCCCTTGCCCTATCTAGTCACAGTTGGCTAAAGCTGGCCTAGGGTGGGCTTAGCAGAGGTTTTGAGGCTCATCACTTTGCGCAGTCTGCCTGGGAGTGTGTGCACTACCTGCAAGTCCATGGCAGGTCTTGTGCCTTCCAGCAGGGCCCTCCCTGCCCTCCACACTCCCTGCCCTCCCCATCAGCTTCAAGCCATTGTTTTCACACCATGGACCCCTGCCCTCTTCTCCTGGGCACTAAGGGTTAACTCAGGAGCATGCAGAGGCCAGGAGGAAATATTGGAAGTGGCCTCTTCACCCTCCCCTCAGATCCAGGCTTCAGCATCCTGGGGCCAAGATAAATAAAGCAAACAAGGGAGAGGCCTCAGCATGCTCATGCTGATGGCTGTGCACAGTCCATGTTGTGGGGGTGGCAGGTTCAGGTGGGTGTGCCATGGCTGCTTTAAGAGCTTTGAAGCCCCCCTCTCAAGAAGTGTGGCACAAGAGTGTCCATAGCAGGTGTCCCAGAGCCAGGGGCTCAAGGAACAGAGCAGAAGACCCCATTCGTGCCTCCTTCCCTGGGTGGGTTGGATCTCTGAGAGCTCTAGAAAGACATGGGGAAGCTGGTGAAGGCAAAATCTGGAAAAGGGGGTAGTGGAGGCTCTCCACAGCTAGCTTCCCTCCAACAAGTTTCCCATCTTTGGCTCGTCCAGGGTCATGGGGGTCTACTTCCTGAGGTTGGAGACTCACAGTTCCTCAGAGGAGTGAACAACAGAATACTGAAGGCCCAGAATCTCCCCAACAAGGCTCTCTGGCGAGCTCTGTTGCTATCATCCCAGAGCCCTGAGTGAACAGACTATATGCCCTGAAGGTCATGTCTTAGCAGAAAGACTGCAAGTGGAGAGCAAGACTGACTCAAATTCCAGTCCACTGCACTGTTTTCAAGTTCCAGATCAGCCCTTTCCCTTTTCCAAGTCTTGTTTTCCCATCCTAAGATGGACAGAACATTCTTCACTTCACATGGAACAAACTGAGATCATGGTGCACACCTGTAACCCCCTAGCTGTCTTGGAGGCTGAGACAGGAGGATCCAGGCCACAATTTAGTAGCTCAGTGAGATCTTTTCATAAACAATAAAATAAAAAAGGGGGCTGGTGATGTAACTCATTGCAAATGTTCAACCCACTGTGGTGGGGGGTAGGGTGGAGGTGGGGAAGGGACTAGTACAGGGTAGGAGTTAGCTGTTTTTCCTTCCCTTGCTCTGATGAAGGGGCCAGATGGCTGAGTGAAATGCTGAAGCAGGGTATGGCTGAGTCCTAGAGGGAGGTTCTCTTGGCTGGCTTTTAGTCCTGGCTTGATTCCAAGGAACCCTAGCACCACCTGGCCCAAGTAACTACAGAGGTAGTGAGGACCTTGTCCCCTGGGTCAGGTGGGAAAGCTTCCCTGCTTCTTCCCAAGCTGATCCCCAGGCTCAGGGATCCACCTTTGTCTCTAGCTATCTCCGCCTAGGCAGGCTTCTCTGCCAGCTTCCTGATTGCGCTCCAGCCTGGCCCATGAGTGTTCCCTTGAGCTCCGTATCTTTAAGGCA
>PVKN010006832.1:0-27727 GCA_004027915.1 Capromys pilorides
ACAGGAAAGACAAATAAAAGATATTCCTCACCACTTTAAAATGTTGGTCTAACAACTGTTTCTTTGGATATAAATTTGTACCTTTTATACTACATAATTTGACAGGAACCCATATCCATGTTTATTTCAATTCAAATTTCAAATTTGAACTGATTCCAAAAAAACCTTGAGAAACAATGAACATTGTAACAGTAACCAAGAATATTTAATGGGTATTGTAATTCTGTAATTAAACATTGTTTCTTCTCCCACATTAACTAAAAATTCATTTGATGTTTTGTGTTTTTCATTTATTTGCAAACCTGGTTAACATACATCATGAACTTGTTCTCCTTATAAGGTCATTAACCCTTACATTGTGAAATTCTGTTACATTGTCAAAGACTCACTTTTCCATGTAACCAATCTGTCTGTCCTCTCACATACGTCATACCTGCTGTCCATCTCAGGAGATATGACTGGGTTATGCAATCCCACGTGCAAAAACAGCTACCTGGAGCAGTGAGACCACAGCATTGCCTGATTTGAACCTACCTCTGAAATACTGTGGGGTTGCCCAGTATATTCTGAGAGCAGTGATCCATGTCTCTAAAATGCCACTCTAGGGGACTAAGGATGTAGCTCAGTGGGAGTCCATTTGCCTAGTGTGCCTGAGGTCCAGGTTCCTGAAATCCCCAAACTAAAAACTACTCTGGAGAAGTCATAGGACTTTCAGGGAATTACCACTGAAACAAAGTTTTCACGGATACCTTATTAATTAAATGTTAACTAGATGATTTTCCAATTAGTTTTCTGATGGAGAATGTTAAACATTTTATCAGCTATTTGTGTCTATGTCCCTAAAAATAATATTTTTAAGCCAGTGTTGGGAGGCATTCTGAACCATTAAAGTGATTTTTATAAAATATTTTATAAAGTATTTTATATGATATTATTAAATATTATATTTTTATAATTATAAATACATTAATGAAATATATTTTATAAAATATTTTTATAAAAACAGTGCTTCTAGGGGCTGTGGTGTGATAGGGGTGCTCAAATATAAAATATATATTTTATATTTTATAAAATATTGGCTTTTATAAAATTGTATAAAATATTACAGGGGAGATCTCACAGTGCTAGGGCTGAAACTCAGGCCCCGCATGTGTGGGCAGGCACTGTAACAGAGTTGTACAGCTCTCTGGGAATCTACTCCTGGAAAGAGGAAGCGTTGAGGAGGAAGTCTTTTGAGGGGTACTGCTGCGCAGTAAGGCAGGTGAGAACACAGTCCTGAGCTGGACAGAGCTCCGTGGACGCCAGCGCAGCTCTTCCATTGGTGTCTATATAGCTTTGAGGGAACCCTTTGCCTCTGGTGCCTTGGTTTCTTCCTAATCCTCATTTGCATCTGCCCCTGAAATACCAGTCATAGGGTTCAGAGGGCAAATAAAACTGAGGACAAGCGGATAATGGTTTGTATGGTAAAGGTAACTTTGTGGATTGATGGTTAAAACCTTAAGCAAAATCCTGATTGTTGCTCAGTGTACAGAATTAGGGCTGAGGTTTGTCAAGAAGAGGTAGAGGAGAGGAGAAAGGTAGAAGGCATTGTGTAGGAATTTTAGCGTTTGGATTGAACCTTGGAGGACAGGTGAGGAAAAGGTTAAAGAAGGACAAAGAAAAGCAGTAGGTTGGGGACTCACTAAGGGCTTGCTAAGGGTGCAGAGCTCCACCTGAAGGCAGAGTGCTCCAGCAACCCCGGGGAGCAGAGGCGCTGCCTAAAGACATCAAGGACAGTCAGCCCAGGCTGGGTTTGAAAGAGGTGAAACGATTCACTGAAGGTCTCGCATGGACTTTGACATAGCGTTTGGGCTCCAAAAAAGTAGGCCTATTTCTAATTTCCACCAGGACCTTTGAGTCTGTCCTTAATATCAGGGTTCCCTGGGCTTCCTTTTCCTAATCTGTAAAAGCCACTGGGGCAGGTGGCATGGCTACAGGTTCCAAGTTAGCTGACACGTCCCTTCAGATAACTCATCATCTTCCCCGACTTGTTTCTGTTGTTAAAGCATGTTCCATAAACTCAGATTCAAAAGAGCTGATGCTAATGTGTGGCCCACTTTTTGGGCACTCTGTTACCTTCATAATTCCCACTTAAGGCCAGAAAGGTTTTGGCTCTCGTGCGCAGCTGTGGTTAACACTGGCACACACCACGTCAAACCAGTCACTGGCCGGTGAGCTGAGGCTCACTGCTTCAATTCATTGTAAGTATCCAACACCACCTCTAAATAAAGCTAGGAGTTGTAAAAATCAGAATCATCCCCCCCGCGAATCACCCCCCCCCCCACACACACAGACACTATGTCTTAACAAAGAAAACAATGCAGAAAATAGAAAATAAAAACCCAAGAAGGCGAAGCAAGGACCGGGAAGGCTGCGCGCCAACACCAATCAAGTAGCGGCTGGCATAGACGAGGATCCCTCCAGCTGAGCGGCTGCTGGGGCACTGCTGAAAATCATTGCCTCCTAGGATACAGCGGCTTCTTTCAATTTTCTCAGTTTTTTAATAGAATGGCTGGGAACCAGAGATGATCTCTAATCCATCAGGAATTAAAAGACCATAGGAGCTGAGCTGGAGTTCAATTTTCAGCTGTACTTTCTGGTTTGCCCTTAGGGATGAAGCATTTCTTTGGGGAGGAGACTGGAAACTTAACTGGCAATGAGCTTATTTATGTTTCATCGCTAGCGTTCCAACCTTTCCCATTGGATCAGAATTTACACCGAGAGCCTCCCGGGAGGACGAGGCCTAGCGTCTGGGAGTCTCTGTCCCGGGACGGCCCGACTTCCGCCTCCCGGCGCGCACAGCCTGTAGCCCGGCGCAGCGCGCTCCCCGTCTCGGGGCGGTCCAGGGCGGCCCGGCGGAGGGCGGGGCGCGGCCGATGCGGACGTAAAGCGGCCGACGGGGCGCGGCGGACGGCCGGGGCCGAGAGCTGGCGGCGGAGCCAGGCGGAGCCAGGTGGAGGCGACTACGCAGGCGCGGCGGTGAGCGCGGCGGTGAGCGCGGGCGGGCGGGCTCGCGCGACCTTCCGGGGCCGGGAGCTGCTCCGGCCTGGCCGGCTGGGCTGCCGCGTCCTCCTTGTCCGGGCGCGTTTGAATGGGCGCAGGCCGGCGGCCGGACTGGTTCTCCTGCGGCTGCTCGCCGGCGCCGCTGGAAAGCGCAGCCTCGTCCTCCGCGTCCCTCCCAGAAATCAGTTTCCCCGGGTACGAGGACGGAGTGTGCCTGGCGCTGCAGTCGCGGGACCTCGGTCGGCCCGAGCCGGACCCCGGCGCGCGTGGGAGGGCCGTGTGCGCGCTGGAGGGTCGCGCGGTCAGCCTTGCGCCGGGAGCACCAGGTCTTCTGCGAGGCAGCGTCCGAGCCGTGCACACTGTGGGCTCGTCTGTTAGGACCCACAGCTGTTTGTGATTCTACAAGTCATGCGCAGGGCTTAATGTGTTTAAATCTGATGTAAGTAAAAGGATACCATCTCTTGGAAAGGTGGCGCTCACACAGAGGAAGTAGTGTTTGTGCTCTATTTTCCAGCTTGGGAAAGACATCCACGTGAAAGGAATGAACAGACTGAGCCTTAGGTGAGGCCACCTCGATGTGCCCTGGTTGGCTGCTTCCCGCCTGACACCCCCACCACCCCGAAAGTGCAGAGTTCAGTGTACGGGAGTGTTGTCTTATCTTGTGTTTTACACCGTGTTGGGCTACTCCAGGTCGTGGACATGATCTGAAACACACGACTTTTGAGTTGAATAATCTCCCTGTCACTGACTATTTTGTGACCTTGGAGAAGACCTTGCCATCTTCTGACTTCACTTTGCCTTCTGGAAAATGATAATGGGGTAGAACACCAGTAATGTTTTCTAGTAACAAATAGGGGCTTGCTGCTTAGCTCAGTTGGCAAACCCAGTCAGGCGATTCCCAGCTTCACATGCCTTACCAGAGTGGCCCTTAAGGCAGCCAGAGGCAGCCAAAAAAAAAAAAAAAAAAAAAAAAAATCCTTCTAGTAACAACCCTTAACCCAGTAATGGCACTTTCCTGGCCCATCAGTAGCATAAGTTATGATCGTGTACTTCACATTTAGTTGCTTTCTTAGCTACCGTGTTTTTGTTGTTGCTGGCATTACCTTTCTGTGTGTGTAAGAAAAGGAAGATTCTTAATTTTTTTTTAAAACGTATTTGGTACAGGGTCTTATACAGCTTGAAGTGTAGTGATCCTTCCTGTCTCAGCCTCCCCAGCCCTGGGATTACGGGTGTGCGCCACCACTTATGGTTGTAAGATTCTTATATTAAAAAAAAAAAAAAAAAAAGATGAAGAAAAGGAACATTCCTGGAGTTTGATCATTGGCAAAATGTTTCAAGTTAAAGCTTTTTGATGGCTACCCTAATTTCCTGCTGACCTATACAGTGATCCTCGTGTTCAGATAGGCCTTGGCTTTACCTGATCAAGCCCACCCACCACCTCAGTAGGATGAGGAATAACTGTCCCTTGTTATTCATGAGTAAGTCACAGTTTGAAAACTGGGAACTGGTTGCTGAGTTGGTTGTTTTAACCTATCTGAAGGAGCCACCTTTTTTTTCTTCCCTAGTTAATATTTAAGTCTATATCTTAGCAGTAATTGATTTTTTGTCTAGAAGAGTAGACTACTCTCCCCCAACTCTCCAGGCTCCAACCCAGATGTACTCAAGATTTCCTGGACAGAGGCCTGGTGATCTGAATGTTGTAACAACTGCTGTACGTAGAGTCTTTTCAAACACAAACTCAGTGGCTCAGGAGTTGCACCTGAAAGTGTGAGGGGCGGGAGTGAGCGGGCTCTGTCAGCCTGACCTAGGATTGTGTCACAGCTGCAGAATCTCTTGTGTGACCTGGGGCCCATTTAGATTTTGAATCTTGTGCACATTTACTGTTGAATACCCCGGAGTGGGTAATGGTAAGTGAAGGCTATTGGTGTTCTGCTGGGTCTGGCTCGGGGAACTGGTGATCCATGCTCACTGTTTGTGATTGCCTTTGAGGTGTGTGTGTGTGTGTGTGTGTGTGTGTGTGTGTGTGTGTGTGTGTATCAGTATCAGGGTTTCACTCTGTAGCCCAGGCTGTCCTGGAACCTTCAGTGCTCCTGCCTTAGCCTCTTGAGGGCTAGGATCACAGACATATGTCACTATATCCAGCTCTATAATTGCTTTTGTATCTTTTGTTCTTTTTTGGTACCAGAAATCAGACTCAGGATCTCACGGCTGCCAGGCAGGTGCCACATCACTGAGCTAAATCCCCAACCTTGTATTATGTTTTTATTCACTTTGTACAGATAAACACTCCCAGCTTTACGGGTCCACAGGACCAGCATGCTGGTGGGGCGGACATTTAACCCAGGTGTGTGTGACTTAGTAGAGCTCCTGACTTTTGCTTCACGCGCGCTGCTTTCTAGACCCCTGTCGCCTCTTGAGCACCCAGCACAGGCTGCCTTCTCAGCTTGGCACGAAGCCTACTAGAGTGAACTTTCACCTTAGGTCTTTGAGAAGCTAGTCTGGTGTGGCTCAGGGTGTCTGAAGTTGGCTTTTTTATTTGGTGTTCATTTCAGGTTGGTTGAAGTGCAGCTAGGGGCTATGGTGTGATAATCGGGGTTTCTGAGGTACGAGGTTTTTATGGGAAAACCAATCACCTAGGAGCCCTTCAAGCCACATTCTGTAGGAGCAAGGTAAAACCCACTTCCCAGAATCCAGAAGTTCAGGTCCAATAACTTGCAGAGGCCTGACTAATGGTGAACTCTTACCTCCTCCAGGGATATGCAGTGTCCATCCTAACCTCCAGAGTTGCCTTTCGCGGAGCCCAACACCACCATGAAATCCAATCCTGCCATCCAAGCTGCCATTGACCTCACGGCAGGGGCTGCAGGTAATCCCAGAGAAAACCTAGTCTTCTGTATTCCTCAAGTACCCTCTCAGCAAGATCCAGGGACAGGGGTTTGAAAATACTTCCTCCCTCTCCCAGATGTAATGTGCTTTAATCTTGGAGCACATCTGTTTAGTGGAAGTGTAATATTGTTCAGAGCATGGCAAGAAGTAATTTCTGTTGTGTTAAAACTTGGAGTCAGGGTAAAGTGCTAGGGTGAGAATGTCCCTAGCACTGTTGGGAAATAGCTCAGAGATGAAGTCTCTCATCCATTGTCACACAGGTAGAGTGTTCAAGTGACTTTGGACTCCATTCCAGTCTTGGCCATTTTCAGGTCCTTTGCAGTACAAAGTGCTAGCTAGTAGTCTTGGTGTCGGGCAGGGAAGGAGGGTCTGTTTTCATAGGGAGGCATATCCCACAGTATCATAGAGCCAGGAGGAAACACAAGGGGCAGGACTTTTTAGGAATGGTTAGCTAAGGCAAGCCCAAGGGCAGGAGGAGCCAGTGCCAGCAACATGCCAGGCACTGCTAGCAGCAGCGCAGCATAAGCCAGGCATAGTGGTGCATTTCTGTAATCCCAGCACTCTAATGACTGAGACAGACAAGTTTGAGCCCAGCCAGGGCAACTAAGCAAGGCCTTGTCTCAAAATAAAAATGGCTAGGGATGTAGCTCAGTGTCAAGAAGATAAGAAAAAGGCAGGCATATGAAGAAGCTCAGCCTGGAGCTATCCATGGAATTGGACCCATATGGTATGGTGGACATGTAGTTTTCCAGAGTCCTGTGCTGTGTAGGACCTGGATTACTTACTTCCCAAGTGAACCTCTTCCCATCAGGATGCAGCTTCACAGGATGGACAGGCCAGAGGACTGTGTTGCCCAATGTGCTCGTAGGCATGGGACCCCCCTTGGTCAGCAGATCAAGTGTAGTTAGGGGGGCTGTCACCTCTCACCCTATCCTTTGCCCAATGTTTTTAAAAACTCTTTTTAGAAAACAACTTTTTTTCTATGTATGGAAAGTTAGCCAAAATAGCCTAATGAGGAAGGTTGAGGACAGCAGGTTATAGATACTGACAAGGAGGCCTAGGCAAGGCACCACTCCCAGGTTAAAGACCACAAGAGTGTTCCGCCTGGCTGGCAGGCCTGAAAGTTGGCTGGTTCTGCCTCTGCAATCTCCTGCCCTTTGGTCTGTGTTTTTGGATCAGTCCCCCACACTACGTGGGAGAGAGCTACTCCCCCAGCACCCTCCCTGTTGCTGTGCTGTGGAACGTGGTGGCTGAGTGGGGTGCAGCCCCTACCAGCCTCTGGCCTCTCACCATCAGGATGCGTTGGGCAAGGTCTTGTCTCAGGTGGGTATTTAGCTGCAGTGAGATTCCCAGCTTGTGGCACTTAATAGCTTTCGGTCTATCAAAGGTTTAGGATCTGTTGTGATATAATTAAGTAGCACTTAAGTATTTGGATACCATGCTTGTACTTGAGTCAGTTTTACTGTAGATTGCAACAGGATTGGTGGGAGCCTGGTGTAGAAGACTTTTGTGGTGGGCACGTTTTACATGACAGTCACACCATTAGCACATGTCACACATGTTTTGTATCCTTGCTGGCCTGGTGTTTCCTAGGTGTTTCTCCCAGTGCTTAGCAGCAGAGAGCTGCCCCTTGCTAATGCAGAGTTGCCCGGGCTGCAGCTTCCAAGGCCAGTGAGCCCCAGTGCAGGGCCAGGGGCCCTGGGTACGGATTGCTCAGAGGAAGTGTCCCTTAGTGACATTTGAACATCCAGTCTACTGTTGCGTACCTGGAATGTAAATGGAAGGTGCTACTGGCACACTCAGCAGTCCCACTACCACTAGCTAGTGTGGGTCCTATTATGATACTGGAGATTTAAAGCACAAATTTATAGGGAAAAGCTTTAATTGAAGGAGAAAATTTAAAAAAGGGAAATACAGCTCTGGCAAAGACCAAGCCAGTACCCTAACGCAAAAAAGTAAGAGGGAGCACGGTCTGATATAGGGATGCAGACTGGTCACGCATATAAATAGACCAGTTTTTAAGTGCTAGCTGAGGTGGGCCAGGGTCCAGTCAGTTATCTCGGCCCAGGTTTTTTAGCTTAGGTTGAATGCTCATGACTTGAGGAGCAAATTGGGTTTCCATGGGCAGAATCCTAATGGCTTAGAAGGCAGTTGTAGTAATGGGAGGCTCTGCTGGATTCCCAGATGGCATAGGTTTAGGAGAGTGGAGGTTTCTGCATGTAGCTGAAGGCCCCTGTAAATCTCTTCTGGTTGCTTCCCTTCTGAAGGGTAATGAGGTAGACTAGGT
The DNA here is from genome assembly GCA_004027915.1 of Capromys pilorides. NCBI lineage: Eukaryota > Metazoa > Chordata > Mammalia > Rodentia > Capromyidae > Capromys > Capromys pilorides. The sequence continues at coordinate 8,216 of PVKN010006832.1, forward strand.
AAATTTAGGGTTGATAAACCTTGTTCTACCATCTTGTAGACACTCCTTCAATGACTAGCGCGTCTGTATGCAGAGCTGAAAAGAATCTGAACCAGAGTTTCACAAAATGAAGGTTGTTTTGTTCTACTGTTAGATACATATGAGGCATCTGTGGGCCCAACTGAAGAGCTATAGTTTTTAGCAAAAACCACTGTTAAGTCCCTGACTGCCTCAGAAGAAAACGCACATCATGCATTTGATGGGTAACAGGTTAAGGGTCCAGGAGTTCGTTTGTTCCTTGCTCCTGCATTGGTTTCTGTCACCAGAGTCATTGAGAGATGGAACTAGATGGACCTTTAGAGAGATCCTGGCTCTAATGCTTGCTATCTGTGCAGAAAGGAGTCTCAAAGAGGGACAGTGGATTTGTTTAAGATTGCACAGCTAGGTGATGGGAAGCAGGGCCAGGGTGTTGATTTCCTCCTCTAGTTTTGTTATTTTGTTGTTGTCTTTTAGACATTCCTTAAATGACTAAACTCAGGAAAAAAAATACTACAAATTGTGCCCTAAGGGGGAGCCTCGTTCCTGGAGGCAAAGGGATGGTTTCTTGGGCCTATAACCTGCTAGAGTTTGGGATTTTCCTGCATTTGCCATAGGAGAGATTCTGGGAGAGGATCTCAAGCCCTCGAGCAGTGGAAGGGAAAATTTAAATAAGATAGATTATTGAGTAAGTATGGATCTGAGGCCAGGGATAGCCCCAAATTTCCTTATAAGGAAAGCTGGAAGTACCTTAAGAGTTACATTAATGACTGTAACACTGTAACCCAACCAGTGCTCTGACACCTCCTTTGAATGGGGTTATTTAGTATTTATCCTTTCAAATGCCAAAATAAAAAACAATCAAAAATCTTTTTTTTTTATTGGAATGTTTTCAAAAGAAAATGCTTCCTGTCCCTGGTTGAATCATTTTCTTTGACATATTTTGAAGCTCATTTTACCTTTGCCCAGTGATATGTGGTAGAGAATAATTCTGAATTATAACCCTCGCATCTTGCACAAGTTCAGGCTTGGGGATGGGTTGGCTGAAAGGGCAGAAGTGTATCCTACAGCCTTAGAAATGAACGGCAGTGGTGAGCGCACAGAGGCGGACCTTCTGGATTGCTTAAAAGAGCAGACCAAATAGTCCTCCGGCTCTGTTTTCCCCTACATAGGTGTTGTTATGTATGATGTGACAGTTAGAAAATTGCATTTCTTAAATATTGTATGAAAATTTTCCTTTCCATTTTTCATTTTTCTTTTTCCCCCTGAGTCAGAGTCTCATGTGTAGTTCAGGTGGGCCATGAGCTCACTATGAAGCCCAGAGTGGCCTCAAACTCTCAAGAGATCCTCAGGCCTCAGCTTCCTGGCTTCTGGGAGTACAGGTGTGCTCTGCCATGTCCGGCTTCCTTTCCATTCTAATGAAGCTTTGGCAGCAGCATCTGGTTGTAGTGTCTCCCAGCATGAGCAGGGGCTGTCTGAGATGGAGAAGCTTCTCAAAGTCTCGGGGAGGGTGATAAACCTCAACCAGTGGCTGCTCTCAGAACGTTCACCCAGTCCAGGATCCAGAGCTGTGACAGGCTAATAGCAACTCATTCTTATTCAAAGCAATCTACTACAGTTGATATGATATTCTCACAGTATACAAACATATAGAGACTATGCTGAGGCCTGGTAAATTTCCATCCACTTATGCTAAACAAAGACACATTTCTGTTTATTCCTTAATGCAAATTATTAGTTGGTAGAGTTAAAATTAAAAAGCATTTTTCATAGGATCGGAGATTTTGCTCTCCAGGAATTAGCCAGGCTTCAGTTTTCTCTCTGGTATTCAGGACTCAGTGATTTTTCTGGTAGTTACCATATTTTAGGGCATTAGGCAGAAAGGAGCGACTGCCTCTTCCCAGGTTGCCTGTTCCCTTGGTGTGGCTTTTGTCTGAACCACAGTCTTTATTTTCCTTTGACTTCACATTCACTTTGGGAATTGGATGAGAAGCAGATGCTCACAGCTCATGTCCCCTGCCCAGGAGTCCACAGGAAATTGGGTTCCAGCTTTATACCCACTGCTGGTCCCAAACTTTTGCAGCTGGGACTTGAATTTGGGGGCACTCTGGCAAGAGTGTGAGGCCATTTGCAGTGGGGCTCGGGTGCCTGGCATTGCTGTAGTTGTTTGCTAGACTCAGCTGGAAGGTTTCAGGGGTAACATGGTCAGAGGGAACTTTTAAACTGCCTGGGTAGTTCTCCTGGGGCACTGTACTGCATTCCCTGATAGGTGAGGAGCACATATATTCTTGCATACGTTCCAGGGGGCACGGCATGCGTATTGACGGGGCAGCCCTTTGACACGATGAAGGTGAAGATGCAGACGTTCCCTGACCTGTACCGGGGCCTCACTGACTGCTGCCTGAAGACCTACTCGCAGGTGGGCCTCCGTGGCTTCTACAAGGGCACCAGCCCCGCGCTGATTGCCAACATCGCCGAGAACTCGGTGCTTTTCATGTGCTATGGCTTTTGCCAGAAGCTGGTGCGGAGAGTGGTTGGACTGGACAGGCAGGCAAAGCTGAGGTGAGTCCACCCTGCTGCCTGTGCTTTTTATAAAGATATTAATGTTATGGTTTGGCCAGGCTTTTAATGATCGCTCTCAGGAAGAGTATTTTCCATTCTAAAATATGTACCTTCTTTTTGATGATGGTGTCATAAGCTGTCTTGGTGTAAGCCTCGGAGGAAGCCTACACATGATGCAGAGGGGAGGTGCTCCAGAGCCTGGTGCCAGCAGGGCCCACCCTGGCAGGCTGGTATCTTTGGGAGGAAGCTTATCAAATGAGTGGGAGTACTGGACTAAAACCACAGATGCAATGTGAGACCCACGCTTTAGATTTTACTTCTTCCGCACAATGCAGAGGAATGTGGAACTTCAGGAAGTGTGGGAACCGTCTAGTAGAATGCGGATGAAACCCCTCTCCCTCCTTTTTTCCAAGTTCCAGCAAACATCAGTTTGGCTCATGCTTGGTCTTCCCCAGGATATTCTAGAGACCCTCCTGCTCAGAAGGCACTGCTATGTCCGCCTGAGCACCTGTTTGCCCACCTGTCTGACAGGCTGCCCTCTGTCCACACCTGCTTTGCTCCTCTCAGTGCAGGCCATACAGACGCAACATATGTGCCAGAGCTTGGCAGAGCGTGTGCAGCCTTCCCTCCTTAAATAATATCCACCCTGCATTCAGTAATTTAAAATTCTTACAATGGTTTGAGTTGCAAAAGGCAGTCTTGTGGATTGATTTTGTAGGAGCTGGAAACCCTTCTGTGACTGCAGTGCCCACCTGGCTAATGGCTCTTGGTGTCCTAAGGTCTCCAGATACACCTGCAGGACCCAGACCCATCTGTATAGAGGCAGCAGTTCCATCATGGCAGGTAGAACTTCGCTTTTAAGTCTCAGGACTGGATAAGATGACCCAAGGGGACAGTACAGGGTGGAGAGGATGCTGCAGGGCTCTGATGCTACAGCCCTCCAGCTCCAGGGCAGGAGGAGAGATGGGGTAGAGACAAGCAGGTGTAAATCCACAGTGTGTGGCAGCCCAGGATAGAGACTGACAGAGGCGCAAGTTTTCTTCCCAGCAGAGGCAGACACATTCTGAGGCCTCAGCTCCTGCTCTCCCTTGGGTCCTTGAGGAGTTTCAGCATGGATGTGAGGCTAGAAAGCGGAGAGCACCTGGGTGAGCTCCAGTGGAAGAAACTGGTGCTGCCCCTGAGTGGAGCGCCCTCCTGGCATGGGACAGAGGTGGTGTCTTCTCCTCCCAGATTTGGCTCTGCAGCTGTTTTAGCCAGAGTGAAGATTGTGGTGCAAGCACTGTGCTTTCTCATGAGAACCACAAAGTACCCTGCAGCTGTGCTTCCTGTACATCGCCCCTAGAGGACCATGTCAGTGTCCCTGAGAAGGGGCAGGGATGTCACGTGATGTATTCACATGTTATTTATTAACGCACCCTGACAGTTTGAACTACTGGTGGTATGTGCATGACCACCCAGTGGCACTGTCCTGTTCTGCCCAGTGGGACCATCATGTAGGTGCTGTCAGTGGTTCAGAACCACCTGGCAGTGAGACATGAGTCATGGCCCTGTCCTGAATGGGCTACAGATGCTCTGAGGTTCTTCCGTGACCAACTGTCTCTTGAACATGGTCTTTCACAGCGCTGCAGTCTTTTCTGGGCAAAAGATCTTCCTTTTCACCCTGAAGAACAGTGTGTGCTGGTGGCTGTTGGGGAAATGTGTCGAAGAGCCTGCTAAGCTGTGGCATGTGTGTCAGTCTGCATGGCCCTGCCTATGAGCCTGAGAGCAGCGAGGCGGGGGTGTCGTCTCCAACTTCCAGGTCGGGGAGCTGACAAGCCATTGGCCATCAGGCTCACCTGTGCCTTCGCTGCCCAGGCCTGCTTTCCATTAGACCCTATACAAGGTTCTGGAAGGTTTTGTAGGGTCTAACCTATAGAGAGGGTTTGTCAAGAGCAGTGAAAGGGAAGCACTGCTTGTGAGAAGCTCTTGTGAGTTTCTGCAATCCACTGTAAATATTTGTCTGTTCCTGGCCTGAACACGACCCAGAGTGGTGCTGTGCTGTGCCCTTTGGCAGGATGGCGCTTGCACAGCAGGAATGCACAGATCGGGTTGTTTGTTTGTTTGGTTGTGAAAAGTCTGCTGTATAGATGACAAGTCTTTTGTTCTTTCGAAACTCATCTCATGCAAATTGCCCTTTCTGTTGCAGTTCTATACACATATACCACTCTGGGTGCCTGTGGGCCTTGTTCTGTGTACAGGTAAAGGAAAGTGTTTATTAGAAAGCCAAAGTCCACTGCAGACCTAATTTGGCCTCGTCTTTGCCCTTTAGTAAGGTGCTTGGCGCTCATTCAGTTCTCTGAGCCATGAGAGCACCGGAGATGGAGTGGACGTCTACATTTATTGACTGTCACCTTTGTTCCAGCAACTTGGCATGCTCTGGTGACAACCCTAATTGACAGTTCCCTGTCAGCAGGTTGATAGAGAGTCCCTAAGGGAGGCCAAATACAGATCTCAGGCCGACTAGATGGTGGCAGGAGTGATCCTAAGCTTCAGTTTTGAACAAATGAGCCAGGAAGGAAAGAGAGAACGAAGGGGCGAGCTGAAACTCACAGGACAGTTTCTGCACACCAGGCTGGCTCCTGAGTTCCTGCTCTGAGCTCCGTTCTCTAAGGTGGAGGGCAAGTCTTCGCTGCAGCCAAGTGGAGCCCCCCTCTATGCAGCTCTTCTGAGACCTGGATTCACACATGGTTTAGCTCCTAGAAGCCATCTGGTCATGGCAGCAACACTAGGCCCAGGGAGTAGGAACCAGGGCCCAGGTTGGCAGCAGCCTTGATCTTAGGCAGTTTCACACTGCAGTGAGGTTACTAGAGGATCTCTGTGTCCGGTCATCAGCTGAAGACTTTTGGGAATCCAAGGGTGGTCTCAGCTATCCAGGGACTGTGAGAGGCCAAACCTTAATGTGCGAGTCAGGGCACCAGTGGTTCTGCTCATGCATAATTGTGCCACTCCAAATACTGGCAGGACAAGGCTGGCAAGATAGCTCAGTGAACTAAGCCTGCTTAGGCAAGAACAGGGTCTGGGGTTTGATCAAGGCACCACATGCTGCGCCAGCCCGGCCCCCAGGCGTGCTGAGCTGGCCGCCAAGATTCGGGTAGCACACACCTACAATCCCAACACTGGGGAGGCTGAAAATAGGAGGATCACTACAAGTCTGAGCTGCATGGTAAGACCCTGTATCAAGTACATTAATGTAAAAAAAAATCAAAATAAAAAAACCCCACAAATAACTGGCAGGCTACCTACAAAACACTGTCTTGGGCTAAAAGAGGTCTTCTTAGAGGAGCCCTCCTGGCATTCAGAGAATAGTTGCTCCTATTCATGAACTCCTGGTGGACGCTAGTTTCACAGCTGTGCTGGTGACTGGGCTGATGGTACCAGCCCATATGAGAGAAGGTGACTGCTTTTTATGTGTGTACATTCATCCCTTTGCCTAGTTTAGTTGTCCAGCTTAGCCATTTCATTTAAAACTACTGAATATGCAAACTCATACTGGCTTCCCCACCCCTGAGGCCCATTTTCCCCTCTTGTCCTCTGGGTTTCTGAGGCTGAGGAAGTACTTCAGACCATTTTGTGTTTCTCTAGCAGAATACCTGAGGCTAGGTAACATAAAAAAAGAGGTTTGCTTAGCCTACAGTTGTGCAGGGTCAGAACATGGCAGTGGCATGTGCTTGGCTCTCCTGGAACATTTGGGGACTATCCTGGCGTGGTGGCTGGTGTCATGGTGGGAGTACAGTATGTGTGACAGGGAGGGCTTGTGGGTGTTCTAGAAAGCCAGAGACTCAGGGGGGAGGCGTGCTCTGTTGATAGCACCCTGCTTTTGTGGGAACTAACCTGAGTCTTGTTGGGTGACACGCATTCGTTCTGGGAGCGGCAGTGCCCCTGGTGCCCTCACTGCTTTCCATTAGACCTTGCCTCTAAAGAGATTCCACTACCTCAGCACCCCTGCCCTGCAGTGGAGCAGGCTCTAGCACAGGGGCCTGGGGCACACTCGCCAGCTAAATGGAGACTCTTCTTATCTTTCTTCTTTTTTTTTTTTAAATTTTTTATTTATTTGTTTGCTTGTTTTGTTTGTTTGTTTATTTATTTATTTCGTGGCTGGCTCAGCCTGCCCTGGTGGTGGGGCTGGCGCAGCATGTGGTGCCGGGGATTGAACCGCAGTCCCTGCAGTTGCCTGAGCTTTCCTAAGCAGGAGCTTTAGACCACTGAACCATCTCGCTGGCCCCTCTCTTTTTTTAAAAAAAATCTATGCTGAGTTTTCAAGTGTGGTGGTTGCATGTATGCCTGATTATTCCAGCTTAGATTGGGGCAGGGAGAGATAGCCTTAGAAACAAATTTCACTTGAACTTAGTGTGTAATACACTGACATAGTAATAGTGCATGTTTGGGTGGCGGGGCTTTTTCTCCTCTCCACGCTGCTTGGTCTTCATCGTGTATGTCTCTGTGTGTCTTGGCTTGGAAAGTCCAAGAGCACAATCCTGGCAGAGGTGGAGTCTGCTGAGAGTTCACTTCATGGTTAATGGTGTTTGCTGAGCACATTTTCACAGTAGAGAAAAGACTTGCGTGCTGGTCCCTTTTTGCAAGGGCACTGACTGACTCCATGATGAGGGCCTCACCTTCAGCATCCTAATTCACACCTAACATATAAATCCTCATTTATACCCAGTTGCCTCTGGAGGACTCTTCCTCCAAATACTGTCACATTAGGGTTATGTCTCCAACATAGGAATTTGGGGAGGGAACACAAGCATTCAGACCACAGCACTATGCCTGATAAACAGCATCAGTGGGCAGTCAGTCAGACCTCCATTTGATTGTGTACCTTCTCCAAGTGTCACTTCTCCAGATAGGAATTGGGTTACTGCTGGTTCTTCACGGGGCCACGGGCTCTGTAGCTGCAATAGCAGGTGCATGCTCCCCATTCCCCTTCTCAGCGCATGCGTGTTCCCCGCTTTCCTCAGTGCAGGCATACTTCTCCACTCTCCTCAGCGCATGCGTGCTCCCCACTCCCCTTCAGCTCGTATGTGTTCCCGGCGCCCCCTCTTAGCGCCTGCGCACTCCCCACTCCCCCGATGCCACTGAAGGAACACATGTGCTGATGTCTAGTCTTGTGCTTATGCTTTCAGCGACCTGCAGAACGCAGCTGCGGGCTCCGTGGCCTCTGCCTTTGCCGCACTGGTGCTGTGCCCCACAGAGCTCGTGAAGTGCCGGCTGCAGACCATGTTCGAAATGGAGACGTCAGGAAAGATAACCAGAAGCCAGAAGTAAGCACTGTTCAGGCACAAGCGTTAAGGCTCTGTTGCCTTTGTGTGTTGTGTTTTAAATTTTGTGTTATGTTAAAATTAAGGAGCAGAAACAAGATTGATCTGCTCTAAGGAACTGTGTTCTTCATACCAGTCACAGGTTCGTTTTCTGAAATGAGCGTTGAGTGCAGAGACTGCACTCAACATCCACCCTGTTGGCCCTCTGTTGGAGGCAGATTAATATCCACAAATGGTGCCGCCTGGAGCTTGACACCCCTTCTGTTCCCTTGGGTCAGAGGCAATATTCGAAAGTGCACAGTAGGCAGCTTTTGAACTGGGTCTGTCAGTGGGGCCTTCCTGAGTCTGACTTGAGTGCTGTGATGAGTGTTCAGTGCTTATGCCGAGGCTCTGTATGTTCCCTAGTCTTTCAGATGTGCTAACCAAGGGCCTGTGTTCTGAAAACAGTCTTCAAAACCCTTGTTGGGATGAGGAGATAGCTCAGCAGAATAAGTGCTTACCTGGCAAGCTCAAAAGTCCTCTGAGTTCAATCATAGGTACTGCCCAAAAAAAGGCTTGTCGCTCACAGCTGTTCTTTGTCAATGATGAAGTAACCCTCCAGGTGATTTCCACATGTATATTAGATCATTATGGTTGTGTCTGGATGTCCCCTGGAGCCTCATGCGGTCATGGGGGCAGGCTGTTCAGTGACAGCTGCATCTACAGTCTGCAGTGCTGGGATTAAGGGTACATGAACAGTTTGCTGATTGGTTTGGCACCTGCCTAATCCCAACTGCCTACATAGAATATAAAGGGGACAGGAAGACATTATTAAGGTTTGCTTGTTGCTTTTGTTGTCCTCGCTGCCACGAACTATTGCTCCTCTGCCAAGCCTCCTTGCCTTGGAGCCAGCAGATTATAGATTGAAGCTTCTACAAACTGTGAGCAAAATATACCTTCCCTCCCTTAACTTTGGGCATCGTGTATTGTCTCAGCAGTGAGAAAAGAAGCTAAGGCAGATGTATATTTGAATCGAAAAGCAGTTTATGACTCTTGTTAATCATAAAACATGTTGCTATGGGTGACTTAAAGCCTGTGAGTCTGCTGAGGAAGCCATTGGACAGATTTCCAATTCTCCTCCCAGCCTGGATGGGCTTTGCAACCGTGCCTGTGTTCTGCAGCCTTGAGATTGATTCTAGTCACTTGTATCTATTCTTTGATGTCTAGAGAGAAGCCCCAAAGTGAAAGCCTCGTAAACTTTTCATTGAAATGTAGCATATACCAATGTCATGAATACACACACAAATCCTAAACGAGCAGTTCTATACATAGTCGCAGAATGAAGAACCTTTGTATCAAGTTGCTAGATTAAGAAATAGAATAAAATATGAACACCACCCAGAAAACTGTCTTCATGTGCCTTAGAGGTAGTTTAAGGTAACTTAAAGATAGTTATCCATAGGATTTAGACGGACATTTTGCCAAAGAGGTAAAAGCTAGTTGGCTTGGTGTTTGAGTTGCACCTGTCAGTGTATGTGATACCTTGGGGCTGGGCAGGCATGTGTGAGTGCGTGCGTGTACATGTGCACGTGTGTGTGCGCACCCGTGTGTGTAATGGGAATAGTACTGTCCAAGCATTCAGCCAATCAGTACCCAGTGGAGCCCTCAGAAGCTCCTGGAGAGAAAATCATCTCTTATGGTCTTTATTACCATAGGGCTTGATCCTCCTCCACTCCTAGCTGAGACCCCTTTTTAGAGACCAAGCTGAGAAGGAATTTGCCAAGTCATACCAAGCATGCGATTTCTCTCCTTGTCCACTGTGGAGGTAAAACCTGTGGTGGGCACCATCATGAAAAGAAAGTCTGCTGTCCATCCCTGTGCTGTGCTCCAGCTGTTCCAGGAGCGGGCTGCTGAGCTGTGTTAAGAAAGTTCCCCTGTGCCCCAGCTCTGTAGGGACTCAGTTCTGGGTGCCCTCTGCATGGCAGGAGCTTAGCTCAGCTGTCAGAGTTTGTGTAGCCTTCAAGTAACCTTTGCTCCTTTGCTCATTCATGTCACTGCCAGAAACAGAACAGCACAAACACCTGAACAGATTCACAAACACCTGAGTCTGAAGAGGCTGGAAACCAAGGGGGAAAGGGCCCTGGGAAAACGCTGCTGCCTTCTCCTTGCTCAGTTTGGATGACTCCTTATTATAATTTCATATTTCACTTACTTACTATGGGAAACATGAGTCGTACCTCTCTTTATTTTTGGTAATGCAACTTCTAGAAATGTATGTATTCATTTAATAAAATTTCCTTAACACTAACTTAGAAATACTTTCCCAGGGCCAGAGAGATAGCTCAGTGGACGAAGCACCTGCTTAGTCAAGCACAGCGGCCAGGGTTCAGTCCCTAGCACCACATACCACACCAGCCCAACCTCTGCCCCTGAGTACGCTGAGCCAATGAGTGGTTGTAGTGGCATGTGCCTGTAATGCCAGCACTGGGGTGACTGAAAACGGGAGGATCACTACAAGTCCAAGCTGTGTAGTGAGACTCTGCACAAAATACAAAAAAAAAAAAAAAAGAAAAACTTTGCTTCTGAGATTTTTCTTTTCTACCAAAGGATGCCTTTTATTAGATTTCCTGGCTTCTGTTCACAACATCAGCTACATCTACACTTGCACTTGACCAAGTCTGTTTGTTAAGTATGAGTATCCTTGTCCTGTTTCTTCCCTGCCTGTATTAATCCTGTCTCTCTATTTCCTCCCAGTACAGTTTGGTCTGTTGTGAAAGGTATCCTTCATAAAGATGGTCCCTTGGGCTTCTACCATGGACTCTCAAGCACTTTACTCCGGGAAGTACCAGGCTATTTCTTCTTCTTTGGGGGTTATGAACTGAGCCGATCATTTTTTGCATCTGGGAGATCAAAAGATGAACTAGGTAGGTATGTTTGCATTGGCAGCCTGTGGGTATGATAGTGTCTGTCTCCTGACAGTGTGATTTTTGTGAATTATCTTTTCTGTACTCTCCCTGTGGGGGTCTCCTCAGCCCTGGAAAGTTCTGGATGCTGGAAAGTGATATGGTAGCAGGTGGTTGCTAGCAATCCTTTCCTAGGCCTGTGATTTCCTTAGAACAGGTGCCAAAGCAGTGTACCCAAACTTCTTTACTGAAACATTTATTGGGTACTCTGGATTCATTTTAGAGAATGAAAGAAATTACTTTTCCTATTGAGGAACCTCTTATAAATCTTGCTATAATCTTAAAACACGGTAATAAGTCTTGATGGTGTTTTGGGAACAGTGACATGCATGGGTCTGGCTTGCTCTATTCAGCTGCTTGATACAACTTGACAGTGTTGACTGACACAAGTGAGATTTAAGCATCTTACTAATATGTGGATCTGTTGTGCAGTTCATCAAGCTTCCAGATGTAATGGATACGTTTAAAGAAGACAATGTTAGTTTTTCACAGTAAAGGAAGAATTGGGGCTTTTGGGCATTAAAATATTTACCTAAGGATGAGATGGCTGGAAAAGAAGTGGCTGCTTCTGTGGTTCCTCATTTCCTGTGGTGGGCACTGCCCTGTGGAGACCTGCTGAGCTGTGCAGACCAGGCCTTGGCCAGTAGGCGGGGGCAGCGGCTGTGGGTGACCAGCCTGAGCACAGCCCTCTCTAAGGCTTCTTGTCCTGGCAAGGTCCAGGCAAGACACTGACCACCAAAGGGAACTATGTGTTCTCAGTTTTGACAGTTTTCTCAAAGAATTGCATCCTGTAGCACTAGCATTTTGGCTTTTATCTACCTGTGACCACTGCTTCCGAAAGTGTGACATCAGCTATTTTAGAGATAAACCATTATTTGCTACTTTTCTTTCCTAGGCCCTGTTCCTTTGATGTTGAGTGGTGGAGTTGGTGGAATTTGCCTGTGGCTTGCCGTATACCCAGTGGATTGTATCAAATCCAGAATCCAAGTTCTTTCTATGTCTGGAAAACAGGCGGGATTTGTGGGAACCTTTCTAAGTGTTGTGAGAAATGAAGGTGAGTCTGCGAGCTGCAGCCATAAAGGAGGGGGCTGCATAGACAGCACCTATGCCCTGGGCTTGTCTGCATTGGCCAGATGTGAAAGCTGCTTCCTTGTCCCTATTTCACATCCTTTTCTAGCGCTGCATGTTAACACACACTTGCGACTTGCTGTTGGTAAAGTCCTTGCCTTCGCTTATTTCCATTCTTAAGAAATTTCTTTTTTGAGACAAGGTCATCCTGGAACTCACAGTGATCCTCCTGTCTCAGCCTCCCTAGTGCTGGGATTACAAGGGTGTGCTATCAGATCTGGTTCTCAAAAATCTTTTAAGTTCATTACTCTAAATCCTGGGCCAGATACCTGTCAGGATTCTTTGTTCTAGTCTCTGAGGGTATAAACCCTTTGCAGTTAGCACCACTTGTTCTAGAGCATGCAGACATTATCAGAGGATGATTTTGGAGAGGACCACCTTAGGTCTTGAAAAGAATGAGTAATACTCTTACTGCTAAGTTTCTAGAATCAGAAGTGGACTAAGCAACTTTTAGCAGTGATTGGCTATAATATTTAGAGTTATGGAGGAGAAAGAGTAAGTAGCTATGCAAAGCTGATTTTATGCAACTCCCCCCTTTTGTATCGACTGCAGATGTTAAAACTTAAGCGAAGAGCTTCTGTTTTGATTTTTAAAGGCAAGAGCACAGCAGCATAGAAACAACTTCCATTCATGTCCTCAAAAGAGCACAGATATCTTTTACATTATTAATAGTGACTTCTTTATAAATACACATGAAATTTCATAGTTTTGTGAAGTTTGCAACACCTCCCCCCCCCCCCCCCCATCTAATTCAGTGCTCATAGCCCTGCTGGGTGGTGAGTACAGGAAACAGCCCTCTGACTTCAGCATAGGTGCTCTTACTACTGCTGCTGGCTTCACGATTGCCTCTGTCTGGCCGGGCCAGGCCTCAGCTGTACCCCATCCGTATTCCATGAACTAGACATGGAATGGGGGTACATAGCAATCTGTTTGCCAGGAGATCTGACACTTGTTTGTGTTCCTGTATTTAGGAAAAGGGAAGTTAGGCCATCACTTGTTGAATTTAGTGCTATTTTCTGGATATGTAAGTGCAAATATACTCACTCTGTGTGGCTGCAGAGGATGGGCGTCAGTCTCTGATTGCCCTTTTGTTTTCTAGGAATAACAGCTTTATATTCTGGACTGAAACCTACCATGATTCGAGCCTTCCCTGCCAATGGTGCGCTATTTTTGGCCTATGAGTACAGCAGGAAGTTGATGATGAGCCAGCTGGAAGCCTTCTGAAGTGCCTGGTGGGCCTGCCTCCAAAGCACAGGCGTGTGAGGACTACTGTTCATCTCAGGGTTTCATGGAGTACAAGAACAACATGGAATTATTTTGATTTATTGGGAATATTCTCTTTATCTTCTACCTAGACCTTCAACTTGATGGAAGCGCTTCTATTTTATGTCACGTAACCGCTGCCTATAATTGAAAGAGAAAAGTTGCTGCTCTGACCCTTGACAAAATATACCAGAGGCTGTGGCCCTGTGTCCCTAGCTTGAAAGACTGCATCAGGTTCTGTTAGGGCATTGTTTATGCATAAAACCATGTGTATATTTGTAGCCTGGATGTTTATGTATTGAGGGAGGCACAATTTGGTTCCATGGTTAATCTCAAATATCAGAAAAATGAGACATGACTCTATGTGTGTGTGGTCATAAATGACTCCTTCATCCATTCTAGATACATTTAAAGTCTACTGGACCTATGTACCAAGAAGTTACAGGTTTTTAAGTGGTACTTGAAAGCTAAAATATTCACACAGACTTAATATAGTAGGCCTGCGTACTGGTGTGGCTTCTACATTTTAAAAACGTTTTTCTCTTCTCTTTAAATATTTGGTATTGGACATTGAACTCAGGACCTCGCACTTGCCAGGCAGGCACTGGACCACTGAGCTATATCCCCAGCCCTGGCTTCTACGTTCTTGATAAAGTTTCGAGTGGCATTGTAGTAGTTTCCCCAGATGCTTAACTGCTATAATAGTGCCATTCATTTTCTCACCGGGCTTGTGTTCTGCGCTCTGACTGTACTTTTGGGTGTGGCCCAGACCTTGCCAACTTCCTTTCTCGCGAAGAGGTTCCCCTGAGCTGGGCTGCAGGTGAAGGATGGGCTGAGGAGGTGGCTGCTGCTGAGCTTCGACCATCCTGGGTGGCCCACAGCAGCTCCTGCTAATTCTGTCTCCTGGTCCTGACCTGGGTAGACTTGCAGTCTGTTCACTTTAGACTACGCACTTTCCCATGTGTCCTTCTCTGCTTCTACCAATTAGAAGCCCCTCTAGAGGAGAGACAGTGCCAGGACCAAGAGAAGCCTGTGCTTGCTGTCTTGTTGATGAAGGTAGCTGTGGTGCAGCCTTGTTCTCTCAGCCAGAAGAGAGGCTATGCTTATAGTTCACGGTAAGTGAGCCTCTCTTGTCCTGACGTTTACCTTGGGGTTTGTAACTCCCTGCAATACATTTTGGTGCCTTTTGTGCTTCGGGCCAACAGTCCTGAATTTTAATAACCTCAGATGAAATACGACTTCATAAAGCAGTGGAGCATGAGAAAAACAATTTTGTGGGAAGTAGGCAGTATGTATTTCTAACCAACAAAAGCAGACATCCCTCTGGTGATCTGACCCATATGGGTTGAGGTGGACAGCAATTCTTTACGGTTACTGTCAGGAGGGAGTCTTGTGTAAGAGGCCTCCTCATTCTGTGCTGCTCCAGGACTAGCGGGGTGTTGCTCTAGTAAGAAGTGTTCTTCAGAGTTCTGGAAAGCCAAAAGCAAGCAGGCTGAGCAAGTTAATGAGTCCTTATCTTGCATGTCTGTCCCCACGGGCAGAACGTCAACTCTGGGTGAAACCTCCAGTCTTCTTAAGCTTTCTGCTATCTGCCAAACCTCTGGCAACACAGCCACTGTGCCAGGAGCCGCAGGGTCAGGGAAGCGAGGTGTACGCTGCCAATTGTGGAGGGCTGAGAGCTCTGGACTTCAGGCAGGGGGACGTGCTGTGCTGTAGCTGGCCCTCCCTTGCTTTTCTCTCTCCCTTTTCTTTTCTTTCTTTCTTTCTCTTTTTTTTTTTTTTTTTAGGTGGTACTGCTGGTGGAACCCAGGGCCTTCATACTGGGCTACGTTCCCAGTTCTATGTCTTTTAATTTTGATACATGGGCTCATTAAATCACTAAGTTGCCCAGGCTGGGTTCAAGTTTGTAGTTTTCCAACCCCAGCCTCCTAGAACCTGTGTTGACTTTTTTTTCTTTAGAAGAAAACCATGTTTCTACTTTACTTTTCTCTCCATATTTAAATGATCAATAGCTACTGAGCAGTGCTTCAATTGAATAGGCCTGGAAAAATAGAGGAACTGGAACTGGCCAGGAGCAGGAAGGGAGCCACTCCGAGTCCCTGGTCCCCCTGCACAGTGTTGGGCTGGTCCCAGGAAGTGCTGCTGGCAGATCTTTTTACAGATAATCCTATGAGGATTTTGGTGATTGTTTGAAGTGAGTAGAAGTGAGGAATGGAAAGATTTATTTTTTCATTCTGTCTGGTTAATTTTGGGTTTGGTATTTGGGTACAGTTTGCACCATTTCAGATCTGTGCTCCAGATGAAAATATAACTTGAAATATTGTTTTTAGAAATTGAGTCTTCTATTAAATTATTTACCTAATGTGAGTCTATGGTGAGTTTTATTTAAGTATGTCTGTGTGAAGAACTAATCAAAGAGTTATTTTGTTATTTCAAGGTGGTCATTTTATTACAGCAAGAATTTTTTTTTTTAACAAGCATTTTTCACCAAGATTTGGTTTGACAAGAAAGACTGTTGTTCATATATGCTAGAATTATGTAAAGATAAGCAGAATTTCTTACTCTACTTTCTGTTGTTAAAAGTAACATTTTGGATGATTTTATTCCAAGTAAGTAAACCTTATTTAAGGAACTCAGTGTCATTCTGATATTTTACAGTGCACATTTCTGAATTTGTGTAAAGAATTAGCCATGTTGGGCCCTCAGAAAGCAACACCCAAGAGGTCAGAATACATTTATAAGTGCAAATGAGCGTGGCAATTCAACCTGCCAGAAATTCTGATGAGTTTTTGAGGGTTAGGAGAGAAAAACCTCAGTTACAACTTAACTTCTAATGTTTACTCAAATCCGACTCTTAACTGGAGTCTCCTGCCCTCCTTACGTATCTACTATTGAAAAAAACTTCACTGGTTCAGCTAAGTACTTTTTCTATTTACCTAACCCTATTACATAATCTTCTCTCTGGAAAAAATATATACAACCTCGCTTGCCTCAAGACATGTTTGTGTAGTTCAAATTACAGAGAATAATGTTAGCTTGAGAGCATGCTGTATGGCCTTTGTTTTCCAAGACCCTGTGTATGTGTGATGGTTTAAAATTCAATTTTAATTAGTGCATGCTTGGGGTACGTAGTGATTCATCCACTGTGAGAGGTTGATCCGTGTGTGTAACAGTGCAGTTCTTCCTGTGTGTGAAATGACAGAGCATTGGCAAGCTACTTGTGTGGTGCTAAAAAAGAGAAAAGTAGGACTACTCTGTGAAAACAGAAATTAGTTTTCTAATAAAGCTGAAGTTACAGGTGTAAAAGAAGAGAACAAGTATTTATCCAAAAATATATCAGTACATGTGTGGTGTTGGGGGGATCCTTTTTTTTTTTTTTTTTAAGACAGGCTGTGTTAGTTACTCTTTTCTTGTTGCTGGGACAAACACCCAACACCCAAAATGAAGGAAGGAAAGGTTTATTTAGCTCTGTTACTGGAGGTTTCAGTCCATACTTGGCCGGCATCAAGGCAGCCTGGCACATGGCAGAGAAAATCCAGTTCATGGTGGCGGGACAGCAACAAAGGCAACAGATAACTGACCAACCAGGGCAACAGAGAGAGAATCTGTTTCTCTATCTCTTTAATAATACGTTCAGGCTCTCTGCCTCAGGATATCCACCTCAGACTACACCCATAATTCCAGCAGTACTAAAACGCATAGTCCCAGTGGATCATGAGTTAGTCTCAAACTCTAGAAGTCCCTGCCCCATGACTGCATGAGGCTTTGAGGGGACAACTAGACACAAACCATAACACAAGGTTTCACCCAGGTGCATAGGCTAGCCTTGGGCTCTCCATTTCTCCACCTCTGCATTTTAAGTAGCCAGACTAACAGAAAGATGCCAGGAATTACAGTGTTAAAATACCTCAGTCATTCTGATAGGAAAAGTCTATGTGTTCCAAACTGATCAGACTATAAGACACAAATGTTTATGAGAAGTATAGAACATTGTTTCAAAGAAAATGTTGGTAACCTGTCTCCAAAACAATACAACACAAAAAAAGGAATCACCATTGATATTTTGCCTGTATATATTTAACAGATTTATCAGAAACAGATGCAAATATATGTATAAATATAACTATGCCACCAAAGACAGATTTAGAAGACAAAGGATGTAGCAGGGATTGGGAAAGACATGATTCTGAGGAGAGGCAGTGTGCTTTAATCAGATACCAGCTACAGTACATCTGGTTCACTCTCAGCAAAATATACCTCCACTGCAAATTCGGCACTGTAAATTTTCCATGTTTTTGGTTTATGGGGATTGTCTAGATCATTTCTTGGTAGATAAAGCCTAAGGAAAGAAAAAAAAATTAGTGTATTTTACATTAATTCATTAATTGTGATGCTAGGGATTGAACCCAGAGCCTTTTCAAGAGCTGCATCCCTGGCCCTTTTATTCTTTTTAATTTTGGAACAAGGACTTGCTAAGTTGTCCTGGCTGGAATCGAACATGTGGGCTCCTTTCCAGCCTTTCAGAGTGCTGGGATTCCAAGTGTTTGCCAAGAGGCCCAGTTCACATTTATTTGAGAGCTA
This sequence comes from Capromys pilorides, assembly GCA_004027915.1. Lineage (NCBI taxonomy): Eukaryota > Metazoa > Chordata > Mammalia > Rodentia > Capromyidae > Capromys > Capromys pilorides. The sequence goes on from PVKN010006832.1 coordinate 26,004, forward strand.
ATAGAAAAGCCATGTAGTAGGATGATCTTGTGGGAACAAGACCTCAGCCCTTTTTGTGTGTTTGTTGGCTCTTTCTACCTCTGTGAGGAGACACAAAGTACTTCAATCTTCAGTAATAAGCACACCAATAATGTTACAGATTCTTTTAACATTGCCTCTCATGGCATGAACAATATTCAGGCTTAATATATCTAAAGTTTTGTAAGTGATGATAGAAATCAGGCAGAGACTAGATGTATAATAAAACATGGTAAGAAAATAGTGTCGTGGGCTAGTGAGATGGCTTAGCGGTCTAAAGCATGTGCATTGGGAAGTTTAGGCCACTGCAGAGACCACGGCTCGATCCCAGGCACCACATGCTACACTGCTCCCCACCCCCCAGGGAAGGCTGAACCGGCCATAACACAAATAAATGTGGTTTAAGAAAATAAAATAAACTTAAAAAAAAAAAAAAAGAAAAAGAAAATAGTGTCTCTTTTAAGTGATGAGATTGGTATTTTCACTAAGCACCAATCTGATGACTTTACTAATCAATGTGTGAAATTAAATGTCACAAATATCTGCAGAAACATGTAAAAGTGACGAAAGTGAGCTAATGTGTTGCTTCTTGATATGAAGATGATATTTAAAAGGACAAAAGTATCCTTTAGCCAGAACAACTTTTGAGTAATAGAAAGTGAAGCTCTACCTAATTTTCTTTGTTGAAGAGACCTAAAATTGTGCACATCCAGAAAAAAAATTGATCAGTTTACAAAAAAAAAAAAAGTCCACAAAAGAAGACCCCAGCCAGGGAGATAGCTCAAGAGTCAAGCACTTGCCTGGCAAGGGTAAGGACCTAGGTTTAACTCCTGGTACAAAAAAAAGGTAAATTTTTTCAATTAAAGTTTAATGCATCAACCCCACCCCGAGCATGCTGAGCCGGCCACTGAGACCAAGACCCAGTGTGGTGGTACACCGCTATAATCCCAGCGCTGGGGAGGCTGAAAACAGGAGGATCACTATGAGTCTGATCTGCATAGTAAGACCCTGAACATCCTGTACTAAAATACATTTTAAAAAATGAAAGAAAATCATGTTGAAATATGAGACTCTTCAGTCCAGGGGGTTATCTCAGTGTTAGAGAATTTACCTAGCGTATATAAAGCCCTGGGTTAAATTCATAGCAACACACACACACACACACACACACACCATAGAGACTATTAAATGAAAGATTCTCTATTAGACTGCATTAATACTCATCATGTTTTATAACTTCTGCTGTAGATACAAGTGTACTAATCAGCTTTTAGCTTAGCAGCAGCCTCCCTCAATCACACGTGATCTTAGCATGAAATCTGGTGGTCAGCCATTAGTAAATTAGGTACTGCCATGGGAGGAGTTCATTCTCACCATCAGGATCCCACGTTAACTTACAGTTGTGGGCATGGACATTGAGGCCAACCCGACACTAAGTCTCAAGAACAACTGCACTTTTAAAATGACCACAGTAAGGTGAGTAGGGCCATGAAGAACAGTGACTCAGAATTTCCTTGGTTTCTATGAGCTAAATTTATGACAGTAGGTTAAAATTCTTGTCATTACACCTTACATCCAGACATTGAAGATGAAGCTGTTTCTATTTGATTACATTATATTCCTACCTGTTATTTTGTATAAAAGATGTGTGAAACCAAAAGAAAAAAGAGCACTTGTCATAGTACTTGGGAAGCCCCTGAAAAGAC
>PVKN010006833.1:0-27674 GCA_004027915.1 Capromys pilorides
TGGCACAAGTGCCTGACTGGCTAGTGCAAGGTCATGAGTTTGAGCCCCAGTCCCACACACAAAAAAAGAAAGAAAAACTATTAAAAGTAATACAGAATTTCAATAAACAAAATTATAAGAATTCAAGAGTAGTGTTATATTGAATATTGTTACCTTCAAATTAGTTGGTCAGGTTAACAGATATAAGCACAAAAAATGGCCAAAAAATTAAAAAGAAAAAAATTTAAGCATTGTTTTTTAAATTTTATTATTATTATTATTATTATTATTATTATTATTATTATTGATACAGGGTCTCTTTATGCAGTTCAGACTCATAGTGATCCTCCTGTCTCAGCCTCCCCAGTGCTGGATTACAGGCTTGAGCCCCCATATCTGATTTTGCATCAGTACTACACACACAGGCTTCCAGGACTGGCATGGTGTTTGGTACTAGGGATCGAACTTGGGTCCTTGCACTTGCCAGGCAGGTGCTTAAACCGCCGAGCTATCTCTCCAGTTCTAAGCATTAAGTTGTAATCCTATCCAATTTTCTTTCTTATTTATTTATATTTTGAGAGGGATATTTGTGTGTGTGCGTGTGTGTGTGTGTGTGTGTGTGTGTGTGTGTTAGGCAAAGGTCTAGTCTACAGGGTGTTCAGGATCTCACTGCTAGATCGGAATCATAGTGAGCCACTCTTTTACAGCTTCCCAAGAGCTGGGATTACAGGGGTATGCCACCATGCCCAGTCTCATTTGCTGTCTCAGCGCGCCCCACGCAGGCAGCAGGGCCGGCACTGCAAGCCCCGGGGATGAACCCAGCCCCTGTGCCTGCTTGCAGCGCTTTAATGCACTGAGCTATTTGGCTGACCCTTGAGAAGGATACTGAGAGAAGTTCTCACTGTGTAGCTCAGGCTGGCCTTGGACTCAAGGCACTCCTCCTGCCTCAGCCTAAGTGCCTCTTTTTTTTTTTGCTATAACATTCTGAGGCCATGTTGGTAAGTAATATAAGTTTAGGAATATTGTAACTGGTAAATTACTTGTTTTATTTTTCCATAGTGACTTTTTTTCTTTCCAGTGATACTTTCAGTTTTCAAGGTCTATTTTGTGTGATAAGAATGTAGCTATAGCCGGGCATGGTGGTGTGCGCCTGTAGTCCCAGCACTTGGGAGGCTGAGGCAGGAGGATCTGTGCAAGTCTGAGATCAGCCTGAGCTACAAAAGTGAGCTGAAGGCCAGCTTGAACTGCATAATGAAACCCTGTCTCAAAAAGACCAAAAAAAAAAAAAAAAGAGTGTAGCTATAAATAACACATGTGCCACCTCTTGTAGTCCTAGTGATACAGGAAGAAAAAAACTGATCTGGGGTGGATGACCTCCAAATGATACAGGGAAAACCGGTCCCCAACCTAAAAAGTACCTGAGACCAGTTCGTGTTCTTTAAAACCGAAGAATGAATTTTAGGAACAAACGGAGGTTATCAGCAGAATATATTTATTAGGGGAAAGAAAGCTCCTGTCCAAGAGAGGGCCAGGAGGAGGGTCCTGAGTGGGTGGTTGCCGGAAAGCTGTCTCTTCCAGGGACTTTTAGAGAGGAAAACCATGTGGTGAGGCGGGTCTAAGGTGGTGGAGAAGACATGGGAACTGGCTCATTTGGTGCTGTCCTGGGTCTTGTAATTGATGGATCCCGCTCCTGAGTATCAGTTGGTACAAAGACTATGGTCAACCAGTGAGATCACAAGCACCATTGCTCAGGTAAAATTGATTAAAATAAGGACTCAATGGGAAAGCAAGTTACATAGCAAGCGGGCAAGAACACCACCTATTGGGCTTGGGCTCCTGACTCTTTTCAGGCTCTTTCAAGGTGATTGGTACTTATTTAGCATATCAATCCCTGATGCCCACCCTTAAGGAAGTATGTGGCTGCTTTTGTTTACTTTTGAGATCTGGCCCATGGCAGAGGAGTGTCTGTCTCTAGTTGTAAAGTCACCTTGTCTTGCATGTGGTCCTCGAGGGCCTGGCCCTGTCTGACTGCCTATAATATTTCTGTCTAATTCAGCTGCCTACAGCACTAGTACTCTGGAGACCGGGAGGACTGCCAATGTTAGACCAACCTGGGCAATCGAGCAAAGCTGTCTCTGTTTCTCTGTCTCTGTCTCTGTCTGTCTCTCCCTCTCTCTCCTCCCTCTCTCTCCCTCCCTCTCTTCCTCTCTCTCCTTCCCTCCCTCTCTCTGGAGTATTCCAGGTCCTTCTTGCCTTTTGCAGAAAATTGGATGAGACAAGCCAAAACAACACCAAAAGTTTCTTTGAAAGGTGGGGTTGAATGGGTATGAAAGAGGCCAGCTCTGCAGAGTGAACTTGGGCAGAACAAGAAAAAAAAAAGATAAGAGCAAAAATAAAAGCAGACTCCACGTCTCAGAAGTGCAGCATGGGCTGTCGAGGGAAGGCCTGAGAGTAGGCCTGGTCTCTTTCGTGCCACCCACATCTCGTGGGAGCCTTTGGGAAGTTCCACGTACAAAAATCATTTGGTGCTGTCCTGGGTCTTGTAATTGATGGGTCCCACTCCTGTCCCCGGCCAGCTCTGCCACGCCCCAGCTCCAGCCCTTTGATGCTGGGTGGTTTCCTAGCTAAGGCTGGAAGCACGGTTGCCCACTTCTCTAGCCCATTGCTTCAGCCTTCGGGTGATGTGTCCGACCTAGAAGGCGGAGTTCCCAGGGGAGGAAGCTTGTGCCTAGCTCAGCACCACCTGTGGTTGCCCTAAGACAACTAAGAAAGGCTGCTGGGGGGGAGGAGCATCACTAGTCAGCTCTGCCCAGGAAAGACACCCCAACATTCAGTTGGGGCCCCAAAAGCATGTTTGTGGATGAAATTTGGTGAAATAGCTTGGCTGAGTGAAGTTGCTCCTGCACAATGATTATTGCCGCATTACTCAAAGATGAAAGAACGGAGGTGGTACAGACAGCAGCCGCCAGGTGACAGATGGGGGACAAAGAAGCATGCAGATCAAAAGCTATCAAGTAACCCCGTGGTCTTCTGCAATTTGGAAAAGAGATGTGTAATTTGAGCCTAGGGAATAATATTTTTAAAAAATCCGGCTGGCCGGATAGCTCAGCAGATTAAAGCGCCTGCTTAGGTAAATGCAGGAGCTGGGGGTTTGATCCTCGGCTGCTATGCAGGCCCGGGTCGCGCTAAGACTGCGACAGAGATTGGGCTTTGTGGCGTGGGCCTGTATTCCACTTGGAAGGCTGAAAAACAGGAAGATCACTACAAGTCTGACCTGTGTAGTGAGACCCTGTGGACCCTGCACTAAATACATTTAAAAAAAAATTCAGTTGCACCGCCAGAAGGCTGAGGGCCAGGATGGAGTAACAGGCCAGGGAGAAGGCAAAGGGAACCCCCGAACGAGTTGCCTTCTGGTCCTGCTCTCCAGGTGTGTGAACCTCTAAAATGAAATCATCCAAGATGATGTGGCCTGTTCTTGCTTTACTTATTTTTATGTAATGGCTAACTCAGCCTGCCCTGGGGGGTGGGGCTGGAGCAGCATGCGATGCTGGGGATCAAACCTTGGTCCCTGCGTTGTCTAAGCAGGTGCTTTAGACCACTGAGCTATCTTGCCAGTCCCAATCTGGGCTGTTGTATTTTTTTCTTTTCTTTTTTTAATGACACCATGATAAACTTTATGTTATGGCCGGCTCAGCCTGTCATGAGGTTGGGGCTGGCATAGCATGTGGTGCCAGGGATCGAACCACAGTCCCTGTGGTTGCCCAAGCTAGCCTAAGCAGGCACTTCAGACTGCTGAGCTATCTCACCATGGGCTGTTCTAATTATAGGGATTCTGCTTCCCCAAACTTTGGCCCTTCAGGGTTTTTTTTACCTCAGTTGGTCAGATGACTGATTTGATCCATACTGAGAAACACCTCTGGTGACTTCTCTGGAAGATTATATTAAGGCAGAAGAGGGCAAGTTAGAACAGATTTAAAAAATAGGCAGAGAGGGGCCGGGGAGATAGCTTTGCGGCACAAGTGTCTGCCTGGCAAGTGCAAGACCGTGAGTATGAACCCCGTTCCTGCCAAAAAAAAAAAAAAAAAGGGCAGAGACTTTAGATTGGCTAACTAGCACAGCAACAGAAGAGCCACGAGGGTTTGTTGGGTGTCCTATAAATGTATTCAAGCTGATGAAGCAGCTGAATACTGAGAGGGGTGAGTTGGAGAATCTGGAGCTCAAGGATACATCAGATGGATTTGTCTCTAGCCTGACCATTCAGAGACACTATTCCCTAGTGATGAACAGCAGGTTGGGGCAGCCAAAGCCTTGTTGGGTCTCCAGGACACCTACAGTCTGGGCACAGATGCCATCTCAAAGGGTGACCTTCCAGGCGTGAAACACAGCTTGCTCCTCCTCACGGCTCTGAGTTGGGCAAAGTGGCCTACAGACTATTACCACACTGAACTCTGGATGGGACAGGCCCTCAGCAGCTGGATGAGGGCGAGGTGGCCACAGTGGACAAGGTCTCTGTGCTAGATTATCTGAGCTAAGCTGCATACCAGCAGGGAGACCTGGGTAAGGCCCTTCTGCTCACAAAGAAGTTTCTTGAACTAGATCCTGAATATCAGAGGGCTGGTGGCAACTTAAAATATTCTGAGTATGTAATGGCTAAAGAAAAAGATGCAAAAGAGTCTGCATCAGGTGACCAGTCTGATCAGCACACCGAGGCGATAAGGGATTGCTGAGGATTACCTGACAGAGAGAAGGAGTAGGAAATGCTGTGCCATGGGGAGGGTATCAAAATAACTCTTCAAAGACAAGACAAGAGAAAGAAAGAAAGAAAGAAAGAAAGAAAGAAAGAAAGAAAGAAAGAAAGAAAGAGAGAGACAGAAAGAAAGAAAGAAAGAAAGAAAGAAAGAAAGAAAGAGAAAGAAAGGAAGAAAGAAAGAAAGAAAAAGAGAAAGAAAGAAAGAAAATCTGTTTTGCGGCTACCATGATGGAAACTGGAATCCTAAATTTATTCTGGATGAATAAGTGGGGGGATAAGTGGGAAAAGCCTGGTATTATTTGCTTCCGTGATATTTTTTCTGATGCAGAAATTGAAATTGTCAAAGACCTAGCAAAACCAAGACTGAGCCAAACTACAGTACATGACCCAGAGACTGGAAAATGGACCACAGCATGATACAGAGTATCTAAGAGTGCCTGGCTCTCTGGCTATGGAAACCCTGCGGTGTCTTGAATTAACATGAGTTTACAAGATCTGACAGGACTAGATGTGTCTACAGCAGAAGAATTACAGGTAGCAAATTATGTAGTTGGGGGACAGTGTGAACCTCATTTTGACTTTACATGGAAAGATGAACCAGATGCTTTCAAAGAACTGGGGACAGGAAATAGAATTGCCTGGACTGGGGAGATAGCTCTGTGGCATGAGTGCCTGCCTGGCAAATGCAAGGCTGTGAGTTCAAAAACAAAAAAGAAATAGAATTGCCACATGGCTGTCTGCAGGGGGAGTCACTGTTTTTCCTGAAGTAGGAACTAGTGTTTGACCCAAAAAAAAGAACTGCTGTTTTCTGGTATAATCTGTTTGTCAGTGGAGAAGGAGCTTGTAGTACATGGCATGCAGCCTGCCCCATCCTAGCTGGAAGCAAATGGGTATCCAATACAAGGCTCCATGAACGTGGACAAGAATTTCTGAAACCCTGCACGTTGTTGGAACTGGAATGACCACCTGGCTTGCCTGCCCCTCCTGTTGTTGTACTCTACTGGGCCTGATACACACAGTTGCTCATCTTAACGTTCAAGGTTTACAGTTGACTAACGCTCCATGATCGACACAGCCTTGAGCTTCACCCCATGCTCCATCTATGGACAGTCACTCGCTTTGTTTTTTTTTATTTTTTACTTTTTTATGGTATGGCCGGCTCAGCCTGCCGTAGGGGCGGGGCTGGTGCAGCATGTGGTGCTGGGGATCAAACTGTGGTCCCTGCGGCTGCCTAAGCTTGCCTAAGCAGGTGCTTTAGACTGCTGCTTTAGACCCACCAGCCCCGAAAATTTTATATTTAAATTTTATATTTTAAGTAATTTCTCAGTTGGGCAACTATATATATATATATTTCAAGCTGGCCTTGAGCTCACTTCTGTAGCTCAGGCTGGTCTTGAACTCACCTCGATCCTCCTGTCTCAGCCTCCCAAGTCTGGTGTGTGCCACCATGCCTGGCAAGTTGGGGAAATATAATTTAAGCGTCCATTTTAGTATTTCATGACCTCTGGATGGCTGTTGGTGGGCAGATGCTGTCTGTTGGGTCACTAGGTGTCCTGCCAGCTTGTTTTCTGGACTTCCATGAACCCAAGTAATAAACCAGGCACCGACCTGGTCTCCGGGTGATGTTTGCCCCTCCATACGTTACTATAAGTTGAGTTTTTCCCCTGTGTCCTCTTTAAAGGAAGTATGTTGTATTTTGCCAGTCCTCTTCTCTTATAGCTACTCTGTGATGAATTAATCCTGTTTGAGTTCAAATACTTCAGTTTTTTAAAAACAAAGTCCTGGATAACGACCTTCCTCACAAGCTCCTTAGTCTGTCCTTTCTTTCTTTCTCTTCACTGACTGATGATTTTTTCCAGAAACTTTGCTTTTTTGCCTCTTACTCCTAGTATAGCAGGGTGGTGATACTGGCATTCTGATTAAATATTGTGCTTTAAGAGACTGGAAGTTTATTTATTTGTTTATTGTATTTTAGGAAAGGGTATACATGGTGTTCAGGGTCTCATTACTAGATTGGACATGTAATAATCCACCTGTTTACAGCCTCCTAGGAACTGGGATTGCAGGCATGGGCCATCATACCCAGTCTCAATTGCTATCTCAGCACACCATGGGGACAGGGCCAGCACGGCAGGCCTGGGGATCAAACTCCTGGCTCCTGTGCCTGCTTGCAGGCACTTTAATCCTCTGAGCTACTTGGCCAGCCCTTAAGGAATTGATTTTATTTTTTTAAATATTTATTTATTTATTTATTTATTTATTTATCGTGGGACTGGGGTTCAAACTCATGACCTTGCATTTGCCAGGCTGATTTTAAAAGAAAATCTTTTCTTAAGGGGCTGGGGAGATAGCTCTGTGGTTGAACCCCAGTCCTGCCAAAAAAAAAAAGAAAGAAAGAAAATCTGTTCTTAAAAAGTAAAAATGTTTTTTTTTTAAAAAAAAAATCTGAAATATGTTGACAGCAATAACCTATTTATAATCTTAAATCTTTTTTTAAATAAAAAAATATTTAAAAAATAATAAATTGTAGCATGGTGTGGTGATGCTCACCTGTAATCCCAGCTCTCAAGAGGCTGAGGTAGGAGGATTGCTTCAAGTTCGAGGCCAGCTTGGGCTGTGCAGTGACTGCATGGATTCAAAAGAAAAAAATAGTTCAGTGGCGCATCCGGGGCTGAGCCCCAAAGAACCAAGACGAGGAATCGGCTCACGGATTCAGAGCTAAGCACTTTACATAGGTGGCCTGAAAGTTTGTAATTAGTCTTTTAAAAAAATTTTTTTTTAGGATTTTTTTTTTAATTAATTAATTAATTTATTATTATTATTATTATTATTTTTTTTTTTTTTTGCCTTTTTGAGACAGGGTCTCACTATGCAGTTCAGGCTGGCCTTGAGTTCACTTTTGTAGCCCAGGTTGGTCTCGAACTTGCACAGATCCTCCTGCCTCAGCCTCCCAAGTGCTGGGATTACAGGTGTGTGCCACCACGCCCGGCTTGTTTTTATTTTATTTTTAAAATTACTTTTAATAAGAAATTACAATGTGACAGTTTCAAAACACGTTAGCAGTACATTCACAATAATTGATACAATGCATATTGTTGTTCTCATTGTAGTTATACAGGGCACAGGGTGCAGACATGATAAATTTTCTAACAGTTATTGGTTCAATAGATTTCTTCTCTTTGATCTAACAGAAGGTAGTTGTATATACATAGTCAAATGTTCCATAATTGCAGTGGGTTACTGGTGAAACTGGCAATGTTGGAAGCTGTTGATTTGAGCCTTTTACAGCTCAGCATATTAAACTACCCTTACGTTTTATGCGTCATGTTTAAACTTTTCTGCTGGGTGGTTAAGGGCAAGTTAAAGCAAGACCTGTATAACAAAACATGTAGTTTTTGTATCTCTCAAGGTCAGTCAAATCCCTTAAGGATTTACTTTGGAACCATGTACAGTGCTTTGTAGAACTGTTGTCAGTGTCAGCCGTCTGGATGAGTCACGGCCATTGCTTGGCCAGTTTGCTCTCTGTGAGTTAAAATTTTTTTTAGAAAACTTTATTTGTTTATATGGCCGGCTCAGCCTGCCCTGGGGGTGGGGCTGGTGCAGCATGTAGTTCCGGAATCAAACCCGGGTCCCTGCAGTTGCCTAAGCAGGTGCTTTAGACCACTGAGCCATCTCACCGGCCCTGTAAATTAGTCTTTTGAGGAAGGTCCTAATATCCTTTTTTTATAGGGATATAGAGAAGCTAGAAACTTGAGGTGACTTCTCCAAATCTAGATCCATGCTTCTGTTGCCTCCCTGACCCGTCCCCCACCCTCACCCCACCCTGGGTTTGGAACTCACGACCTCGCACTTGCCAGGCAGGCGCTTGCGCCACGCAGCTATCTCCCTGATCCCTCCCTGAGCCATCGGAGAAAGGACTCAGCACCGTTTCTCTTTGGCTTCATCACGAAGTTCTGCAAGGTTCCTCTTCTCCACACGCAGTTGGTGCCTCGGGGAACAGGACACCAGCCCCTCCCCACCATAGCTCAGCCCCTCCCCACCATAGCGCAGCCTTGCATCTCACTCTGGGCGGTTTCCAGGGCTTCAGGAGGAGCCCACTGCCTCTGCTCCCCCTCCGCCTCACCAACCACGGCTCCTCCTGGGTTTCTGTCTTCCGCAGTTTCTCCCATGGGCCAGAGGCGGTCCATATATTGCCCTGGTGTACAGATGTGCAGGGGTGCATATCGGTACCCCCCCCCCCCCCCCCCCCAACAGAAGGCTAGCCTGGCCAGGGAGGCAATCCTGCTCTCTCGGAGGCTGAAGGAGGCTTCCAGGAGCCCTCACAGAGGTGGTAAAGACTACCTGACTCTGAAAGAGTGAGTAGGAGTCTCCATCATTTCCTACCAGCTGGGTTGCTATGGTGATAGCTTCAGTAGGCGACAGAAAGTCAAGAGCCGGGGTAGCAGAGGTGACAAAGTGTGCGGGGCGCTCCAGCCCTCCTTTAAGGCGAAAGTAACTTTCTCCTCTTGTCATTCTACCGCTAGCAGGGAGAACTTCCTTCTCTTTCGCCCTTCTGTGAAGGTTATTCTGTGGGTAATCACACGGGTCACCTTAGAGAGAGTCCTTGCGCTGCGCCTCGGGGCGGGGCGGGGCCAGTCCTCAGTGTGTTCCCGAGATGCTTGTTTGCGGCGCTACCTGCTGGCCAGAGCTGGAAGTTCAGAAAGCCCGTGCTCCGGGCTCCTTTGGTTTGACCTTCGGGGGTCCTGGGAGGAGCCCCAACAGGTGTGTGGAGGTGGAGAAGTGTAGAATGGGCTATTTCTGATTCTCCCGGAGGACGCCAAGAGGAGTAGAAGCCGGCTATGATGGGCGATGGCCGACCCGAGGCGTCAGGCCCCCTTTCTCTGTTTCTGTAAACAGTAACAGATGCCTGAGACAGTGACGGGGCGTGGTCTTTTTGGGTTGAGTGGCACTTCCCTCAGGGCCACGCCCACCAGTCATTCCCGCTGGGTCTCAGTTTCCTCTTCTTCCTCCCCTCTTCCCCCACTTCCTGTCTCTTTCCTCTTCGTAGTTGAGACGGCCACACTATGTAGACCAAGATGGCCTTGAGCTCAAGGTGATCCTCCTGCCTCAGCCTCCTGAGTGCTGGGATTATAAGCGTGCACCGTACCCCTGGCACCTCCCGTTTATTTTCCTCATTTTACATCTCGTTTTACTCCTTAACTAAGCCTCATTCTGGGCATCCAGGCTGTCGGGACACAGAGACATGGATCCTAGCTTCTCAGTGACTCGCAACACAGCGGCCACAGAGCTGACACTGACAGCCCTGCTTGCAGTGGGGCCGGAGCACCCGGCTGAGGTGGGGCCTCAGCTCACCCCTCAACTCCTGAATAGCACCTTTTCAGGATTATGTTCAGTGGGGAGGCCCCTGGTCGCTGCTAACAGAACTGCCTCTGGGGTTACCGTTTTAACTTTCAATTTATTTATCAAATGCACTGGCTTCCTGGGGGTGGTGATGCACGTCTGTAATCCCAGCAGTTAGGAAGCTGAGGCAGGAAGACTGTCATAAATTTGAGGCCAGCTGGGCTCTATAGTGAGTTCAAGGCCAGCCTGAACTGTATAGTGAGACCTTGTTTCAAAAACTGAAACAGAAACAAACAAACTCAAACAAAACAATACACTGGCCTTAAGTGATAAGCCATAGCCAAGCACCAGCACTAGAAGGCCCCAGAATCACTCTTATGAGATGTGATAACAAATTCAGTGATTGCAAAATTACAAAAACTCCCATCAGGTATCTTTGCTATTAATCTCCCTCAAGATGCCGCTGTTCGTTTCGCACACCTCTCTCGTCACTGTTGCCACCTTCCAAGGCCGCTCTGGGAGTCCTCTTTTTGTAAACGTCTTTAGTTGTGCTGTTACTGCGGTCTCTGTGTTCTGAATCAGTCCAAAATGTTTACCATTCATGGCCATTTTGACCTTGGGGAGGAGCCAGAAGTCTCCTAGTGCCAGATGCAGACACTCAGATGGACAGGGTCTCACCATGCAGCTTGGACTCATAGCGACCCTCCTGTCTCAGCTTCCCCAGCGCTGGGATTATAGATGTGTGCCACAATGTCTGGTACTGGCACAGCAGTCGGTACCAGGATCAAACTCAGGACCTTGCTCATGCCAGGCAGGTTCTCATGCCACTGAGATATCTCTCCAGCCCTAGGATGCGCCCCTACATTTTTACAACTCTGAGTCCCTTTGAGTGACACCCAGCAGCAGCATTCACCACATTTTTGATCACACCTTATCAAGACATGAAAGACTTCCAGAACTGCTTCAAACAGTGGCGAGGCCAGCCTGGCATGGTGACTTATGACTGTGATCCTAGTACTTGGGAGGCTGAGGCAGGAGGATTGCTGAGAGCTTGAGGCCATCTTGAGCTATGTAGTGAGTTCAAGGCTTGCCTGAACTACATAGTGAGACCGTCTCAAAAAACCCTAACCCCCTCCACCAATCCCCAAAAGCAAGTAAACAAACAGAAACCAAAAAGAAAAGAGAGTGGCAAAGACAATGGAATAAGTGTGTTTGAAGTGAGGGAAGCATTTTGAGGGGAATTAGTAGCAATGTGTCTTTTTTTTTTTTTTTTTTTCTGTAGCAGGTATTGAACTCAGGACCTTGAACTTGCCAGGCAGATGCTTATGCTGCTGAGCTATCTCCCCAGTCCTACAATAAACATTAGAAATAAAAACATTCACCATATATTTTGATCACACTTTCTAGATGGCCCTTTCTGATTTAGGGTTACTTCTGGCCAGGAATCCCATATCTCTTAAAATTCTTGGATCTGTTTCTTTTCTTGTCTTATTATTTTTTTTTCTACAGGGTCTCACTACACAACTCATAGTGATCCACCTGTTTTCTGCCTCCCAAGTGCTGGGATTACAGATGTGCCCAGACTCCATTGTCAGCTCAGTGCGCTCAAGAGTGGGGCTGGCATGGCAGGCGGGGCCAGGAACCGAACCCTGGCCCCTGCGCTTCCCTAAGCAAGTGCTTAATCCGCTGAGCTATACCACCGACCCTTCTATTTGTTTTCTCTTTCTTTCTTTCTTTCTTTCTTTCTTTCTTTCTTTCTTTCTTTCTTTCTTTCTTTCTTTTGCGGGACTGGGGATCAAACTCAGGGTCTTGCACTTGCCAGGCAGGCACTTGTTCCCCTGAGCTGTCTCCCCTGCCCTTGTTTTCTATTTTCTTTTCCTCTCTCTGGATAGTTTGTGGGTTGCCCACATTCACCCCAGTATAATTCTCTAACACCATATCTCCGGGAGGAAGTGTGGCGTGCAGAAGGGTAAGTCTCCCTGTTGTAAGAACCGTGCTCTCGCTCTGCAGCCTGGCCCTGTCCCCAGCCCTGTCCCTAGAGTGCTGCCTGCCACGCGGGCCTCCCTCACTCAGCAAAGCTGCAAGCCTTCTGGGTGTTTCCCAGGTGAGGAAGATGGAAAGTCAAGTTCTTCAAGGGTGATTGCATCAAATGGCCAGTGGCTGCTTGTGCTGGCTAAGAAAGTAAGAAATTTCTGGTGCACATGGGTTATGTTAGTTTACCTACTGAGGACTGAATCCTAGGTCTGCATACTGAAATCTATTGCCAACACTTTTACTTATCTTCTGAGACTTTTAATTATGTTTTACTTAGTCTTGCTGAATGACCAAGCTGTCCAGGCTGGACTTGAACTTGTGATCCCTCTGCTTCAGCTTCTGAGAGTGCTAGGATTACAGGCCTGTGCCAGCCTGCTGGCCCTTGTGGTATCTGAGGAGTCTGCGCCCATGCAAAGGCCTGCCGGCTCATCATGGCGGGAGTTAGGGTGACGTGGGGATCCCAGGACCAATGATGAGCTGCTCCTAGACTGACTTCCGTCTCCTTCCTTTTAGTTAACCTCAAACTTCCTTTTTCATTTTTTGCACCTGCCAAAACCTCAGTCAGCACCTGTTAGGGCCTGGTGTTGCCCCTACCAGCTCTGCCTCCAACCTAGCCCGATAAGTTCTTTACCTGCCTGCCTGCCTCCTTCCTTCCACCCCTGCTTCTCTTCTGAGCCAGAGGAAGGAACCTTACAGTATCCCCATTTTATAGGTAACAATGCCAAGACCCAGAAGCATGAAGCAGCTTGCCTGTGTTCCCAGTGGTCAACAGCAAAGCAAGAGGCTAGTTGTGGTGGCACACACCTGTAGTCCTGGCACTCCAGAGGCTGAGGCTGGGAGGATTGTTGTGAGTTCGAGGCCAGCGTGGGCTCCATAAGCAAGTTCAAGGCCAGCTTGCACTACATAGTGAGATCCTGTCTCAGTGCCCCTACTCCTCCAAATAGCAGAGCAGAGACAGTTTCAGAGACACCTTCGCCGCATGCAATAACCTTCTCCATGCATTGATCCAACTCCATCACCATCCTACATGGGTCTTGTCCACCTAAGAATAAAGCCAGCATGCAGCAAAGCCCAGACTTGAGAAGGGCCTTCCTGTTATGATTCCTCTTTTGCTTTTTGTCTCCTACTGATTATGGGCAGGGTTAGGCCCCCTACCTCCAAAGTTCACCTGTTGAAGTCCTAACCCCAGCACCTCAGCATGACTGCCTTTGGAGAGAGACCTTTAAGAGGTCCCCGAGGGTGCAGCCCTCATGCTGGCATTAGTGCTCTCACAGGAAGAGACACAGAGAGCTTGCTTCTCTTCTTCCTGCTCTGATGAGACCATGGTCATCTGCAAACTAGGAAGTGGACTCTAACCAGACAGTAGGTCAGCTGGGGCCTTGGTCTCCGGCTTCTGGCCTTCTCATCTGTTTGCTATTTAAGCCACAGTGGGACAAGAGTCCAGCCCTGCTGACACCATGATGTTGGACTTCCAGCCTCCAGCACTGAGAGGAAACATGTTGCTGTTGCCGAGACAGCCTGCCGGGTGCGATTTGGGCCAATTCTGGTCAATTTCTACAGCACTTAGAGCTCCTCTTACTTCCCCTAGAGCCTGCAAAGGAGGCTTCAGGGAAGCAGCTGTAGGTTCTGTGATCTCTCCTAGGTAGAGCCGCTATCTTTGGGAATGTTCTTTCCATGTGCAAGAAGGAGAGACTGGAAAAGCAGGCAAGGGTCCTGGTCACTTCTTTTCCACTTCTGTGTAGCCACGACTGGAAGCACTTGAAGTAGTTACCTTCGTTGAGCACTCTGACTGTGGGATGTTGCCGCTGATCATTGTAGATGGAAGAAGGAAGGGAAGAGCTGGGTCTTGGTGCTCAGAGGGGGCCCCTGGCACTGCAGTGGGCATGGCCTGAGCTCTTGTCAGGACTGCGAAATGCCAGCCTAGCCTGGACACACTGAGCCAGGAGCAATATATATATATTAGTACCAGGAATTGAACTCAAGACCTTCTGCTTGCCATACAGGTGCTTTTGCTGCAGAGTAATCTTCCAATCCAACAGCAGCATTTGAACAAGAAGCCCAGGTAGGTTCCGCTGCAAAGCATCCAGCTTAATGCAAAATGAAAACTGCACCTGGGGCTTCAGCTAATTCTCTTATGACACCTTTGGTGTCTCATTCTGCGTCTCCTTCAGCCTGGGACAAGAACCTAATCTCCAGGCGATGGCACGAAGCTGACACACGCCAGGACATCATTTCTGAGTTAAAGGGTACACATCACTCATTTAAACTTTGTAACATCTCTCCCCAGCAGTTGCTGGCCCTCTCCCTATTGTACAGATGGGGAGACTGAGGTTTGGAGAGGTGAATAACTAGGTCCAGATTGATGCGCCAGGAGCGATTGGCTTCTTGTAAGAAAGGGGCTTGGAATTATTCTATCAAAAGAGCTTTCTATGGCTGGGGAGATACCTCAGCAGTCTAAGCAACTGCCTAGCAAATGCAAGAACCCAGGTTTGATCGCCAGTACCACATGCTGACTGGCTCAGGAACCCCAGTGTGCTGTGCCAGCCCCAAAACCTGGTGTGGTGGCACATGGCTATAATCCAAGCACTGGGAAGGCCGAAACAGGAGGATCACTATGAGTCCATGCTGTGTAGTGAGACCCTGTACCAGATAAATAGTTAAATAACAACAACAACAACAAAAGCCCTAAAGCACCTCCTGTCAAGAGCTTTGCCATCTGCACGCAGAATGGGCTAAACCTAGTCTTTTTGCACTGCCTCCCCCGACTAACTTCTGGGTGTAGAGAATGCTGTGGGCCATTCATACTGTAGGTAAACATAGGTTTGTGTCATCCAGAGGTATACAATTTTCTTCAAGATTTTTGTGGCAAAACGTTATTGTTATGGTTGTGTCTAGTTGTTCCCCCAAAGCCTCATGCAGTCATGGGGTGGGGACTTTTAGAGTTTGAGACTAACTCATGATCCACTGGGATTATGGGTGATCCAAGGCTGGGATTATGGGTCTTATTACTTCTGGGATTATGAGTTGTCAGAGTCCCTTCCTGGTTCCCGTTTTGGCCCAAGAAGTCTGAATTTATAATCTCAGAAATATGTCATTGGAATTCCACCAAGTTAATTCCAATCTACCACTCCCAATTCAACCCATGGTGAAAACAAAGACACTAAGACATGTATATATATGATATATATATGTAATTATTGGGGAGACAAGAGGCCCTAAGTCCAGCCATGAAGATGGCTTCCACAACCAAGAGAGTGACCCAGGGCCACACTTGGGTTTTGTTCAGTGGAGAAGGGGGTGTGGCTTGAGAAAGAGAATTGTAGGAAGAAGGTGAGCACTGTGAGCTGGGCTAGGTAGGTGGCCTGCATTTACCTCTGCCATATGCAGAAAGGATGTGCAGAGGAAATAATTTGAATTATGCTATTGAGATATTATCTAATATTTTGGGAGTCTGGTGCTTCAGCTCTGATGTGTAATCTTTCAAGCCCCAGGAAGTCATAGCCTCTAACTCGAGGCTCGATCCCAGCCGACAGCGTGGAGCATTGGCTCTTTGTCCTGTTTCAACCTGGCTCATATGGGAGAGCAGCAGATGTGGGTTGTCAGGGAAACACATGTGCTATCTTCAAAAATTACCACCAGCACCTTGGCTAGACCAATACACACTGTTTAAGGCCAGTTGAAAGGTTAATGAGAAGTCCTAGCCAGCTCTGTATATTTCAATACAAGGAAATAGGGTCAGGCTCAGTCAAAATGGAGACAGTCGCTCTTCTCCAAGGAGAGCTGCTCAGGCGGGCCTCCATAATGGGTGTGAGTGTTACACCCAGCCTGGGCTGGAGAGCCTGAATATAATATAAAACAGAGAGACAGACTCTGTCACCGTTGTTGCTATTCTGTTGCCATGAACTGCTGCTCTCTGCCCTGTGCCACTCTACCTTGGAGCCAGCCGAGTGTGGACTGAAACCTCCAGTAACTGTGAGCTGAATAAACCTTTCCTTCCTTCATTTTGGGTTTTGGGTATTTGTCCCAGCAAGGAGAGAAGAGTAACTGAGACAGTTATTGTTTGTAGCAAGACCAATGGCTATATGAATGAATGGAAATGCGACATATTGTGTTTGTAAGATAAAGGTGCAAGAAAGAGAAGATAAAACCGAAATCCTCCCTGGGGAAAGGGTCGCTTTCCTGGAATCTGCCGGGATGATACTTCTCAGCAATCGGCAGGCATTTGTGCCCGCCTTGGGCAGGGCACATTCCACAGCGGATGACCTGGGTGGGCCCAGCCGCCCCTGTTCTCGTGCGCCACCACCGCTGTCTTCCACCTTTCACACCAGACAGGGCTCTGGGGATGACAGTTGTTCTAATGTGTTCATCCTGGCCTGGGAGCTGCTCTTCATCGTGTTGATGTGCAAATCTGATTTGCCGGGGAGTAGAGCTATCAATGGGGGTGCAGGCATGTGTGCTTATGTAGTTGGTACTGGACACAAGAGGGGTGTGTGTGTGTGTGTGTGTGTGTGCGTGTGTGTAGAGGTGGCAGAGAGGTACAGCAAGCGTGAGAGGAGTATTTGGTAGGGGTGGCCTGTGTATTTTCCAGTAAGAGAAACTATTTCTATAAAGAGGTTGAAGGTCATCTATAAGAGGAACGGCACCAGCAGAGACAAGATGGTCGCAGAGGGTCCTCCGAGTCTCAAGTCTGATAAGTCACATTTAGTTTTCAATGTATATGGGCTGGTGAGATGGCTCAGTGGTCTAAAGCGCCTGTTTAGGCAAGCTTAGGCAACTTCAGGGACTGTGGTTCGATCCCCAGCACCACATGCTGCACCAGCCCCACCCCAGGACAGGCTGAGCCACTTATAAAAAAGTTTTTAATGTATCTTTCGTTAAAAACTATTATTATTTCATGTTTTGGAGGCAGAGTCTCACTGTGTAGTATAGGCTAGCCTTGAACTTGTGGTGATCCTCCTGCCCCAGCCTCCCAAGTGCTGGAATGACAGGCATGAGAAACCATGCTCAGCTATTTTTAAATTTGTTCGTTTGTTTGTTTGAGACAGGATCTCACTATGCAGTTCAGGCTGGCCGTGAGCTCATTTTTATAGCCCAGGCTGGTCTCGAACTCACACCGATCCTCCTGCTTCAGCCTCCCAAGTGCTGGGATGACAGGAGTGAGCCACCATACTCAGCTATTTTTATTTTATTTTTAAACTAACTTTCTTTCTTTCTTTCTTTCTTTCTTTCTTTCTTTCTTTCTTTCTTTCTTTCTTTCTTTCTGTCATGGCCGGCTCAGCCTGCCTTGGGGTGGTGGGGCTGGCGCAGCATGTGCCAGGGATCGACCTGTGGTCCCTTCAATTGCCTAAGCTTGCCTAAGCAGGCGCTTTAGACCACTGAGCTATCTCGCAGGCCCGCACTCAGCTATTTTTGAACTTTTTTATTAGCACATGTTTTAGTATCTGCTGCCTACATTAGTCTTGCGGAGTAGGCACGTGTACTGAATTCTTTTTATTCTCCTTCTCTTTCCTTCGTCTCCTCTTCCTTTTCTAGATTCACTTCCCATTTGCCCAGAATTCACCTTTCCTGGCTTTCTTGGCTGCTTCCGGCTGCCCAGCCCGGGCTGAGTCGCTCTGTGGAGCCTGAGCCTCCAGAGGGCGCTCCAAGCCTCGGTCTACGCTGAAGTGTACACATCCAGCCAGAGCCCAGTCTTCAGGCAGAAGCAAGAACAGATTTTGGACAAAGTGGGTGTGTGGAGGGTGGGTGGGGGTGGGTAAACTGTGTTCAGGGAAATCGGATTTTCCGCTGTTCTGGGCACGTGGGACCTTGAAGAGTGTCTTGGGAAAATTGTTAGGATATATTTTTTGTCTCTCAATATCTAGAATCGCATATAGTAGTGAAGATTAAATGTACAGATTGTAAAAGAATGCAAATATTGGCGAGAGTAGCGTTTGGAAGATGAAATCTCCCCAGCTCATTCTCTACCAGTATCTACTCCCCCTCAAAATAAAAAATCAGGAGTTCGATCCCCAGTACCAGAAAACAAACAAACAAAACAAAAACAAGGGCCAGGGAGCTAGCTCAGTGGAGTAAGTGCTTGCCTGGCAAGTGCAAGATCCTGAGTTCGATCCCTGGTACCATACACACACACACACACACACACACACACACACACACATACACACATACAAGACCCAAAAGCATTCAGTGTATTTGCTGTAACTGTGTTAACTAATACAGCTAGTTAAATGACTAAATGTGTGTACAAGGACATACAGGATGAAATAACTACATATGTGTGTAGGAAGACACCCATGCATGTCTTTGCATAAATATGAGCGCCAACATACACACTGACCAACATAACCCAGGCCACACACCACGCTGGGAAGCTTGTGTCATGTGACCCTGGACATTCTCTTCACAAAAGCAGCAAAAAAGATACTTAATCTGAAATTCCTGATCCAAGTATGAAAGCAAAACAGGGAAGGCTTTAGCCTTTTGTAAAGCCTCTTGGATGAGGGGTGCCCTCTACCCCACGAGCATCAAGCACTGGAATCTTCTTTATGCCATTTTTTTTTGTATTATGGCGGGCTTAGTCTGCCCTGGGGGTGGGGCTGGTGCAGCATGTGGTGCCGGGGATCAAACTGTGGGCCCTGCGGTTGCCTAAGCTTTCCTAAGCAGGCACTTTAGACCACTGAGCTATCTCACTGGCCCCTCTATGCCATTTTCAGGTGGCCTTATTACATATATTTTATAACTGGGTTATATTGTTCTCTTAAAAATTCCTTACATTCAGGTGAAAATGAATAGTTTTTAAAGAAATCTACTTGTGAGTTCTTTAAAAAGATGTGTCCTGACCTAGTTAAGTGATTACAGCCATCTTACTAAATTCTTGCATGTTTTCAAAGAGAGCAGTGAGAGTTTCAAGAGCAGTTATTGAAAGTAAATTCAAGGGGCTGGGGAGATAGCTCCGTGGCCTAAGTGCCTTCCTGGCAAGTAGTTATGAGTGTAAATATGTAAGGTGTTTCTTAAAAAGAGGGGTTCTTCTGTACCCATCCTGTATATACACCTAGAAATGAGGGCTCCGGTGACTTTCAGGCACCTTCATACAGAACAGATGGCAGATGGCCCCCCTGGCTCTGAGCTGTTCTCCGCCTCATCCACTAGAGGGTACCTGAGAGTTAGCCAACCAAAGCACTCAGGAAATTAAATTTAAAAATCTGAGCTGGAGACTGTGGACCTAAAGTGACGTAGACACCCCCATTTCTGGCACATTATTAACACATTAAATTTCTTAAAAGACAGCCACAACTCCCCAACCCCCGAGTCGCAGTACCCTGATTACTCTTCTATTTGTTTACTGAGACTGTCTTTTAGAAACTTTTTGTATCTTGCCTAGGGAGGAGAGTAAGGGACATCTTACAATATATTAAATGCTAATATTTTCTAGTGTAAATTGTGATGCTTAAGTTTACCGGAAGAGCTTGCTAATTATATTATCATGGTCCCAGAACTGTTTCTCTATTTTGTGTAATTAGTGTGCTGCTTAATTGCACTCACCCTGAATAGTGTCCTGAAAGATGCAAAACGATATTGTTCTTTCTGTTTCTCATTTCCACTTCATGTTCCAGTAAGGGCCAATTATTGTGTTGCATATTAAAGCTAAATACTGGAAATAGCCCAAATACCCAGTAGTAAAAATAGAAAAGCCAACAGGGGTGTGTTATGATAATGGATATTTATGTTAATCTATTAATTTTTTTTTTTAGGACCTTGTGCTTGCCAGGCAAGCACTTATTCTACTGAGCTATCTCCCCAGCCCCATTAATCTATTAACCATAGTAGGTATGAACTACAATGTTGATGCAATAGCATTAGGAATGAATTTACAGGAAGCGTGTTGGCCGTGTAATAGTTTTTGTGCTGTGCGGATGGGCACAGGAAAAACTTCTGGCTCTTAAGGGCTATGTGCTTTGGTGGAGAGAACCCTGATCCAATTCTTGGAGGGTAAAGGTTATGGGCATGAGCTTTGGAGTGAGAAGTTCAGACTGTCCCCCGCCCTTGTTGTATGACCTTAAATTACTTCAGCTGTCGCTCAGCCTAGGCTTTGCCCCCTGTGAAAGGCTTGTGGCTGCTAACTGTGATATGCCAACTGCATGGAGTGAGAACTCTCTAGCGTATTAGTACAGTTCTGGGTGTGCCTGAGGTGATTGTCGGGTTGGCCAGCACCCTGCGGGGGGGCGGGGGGGGTACGCTGGAGATGGGGGTGGCACCTGCTGCTAGGCTTGTGGCCTAGATGGAATAAAAAGGGAATAACAGGAGCTCTTTGGGGGACAGCTCCTTCCTTAGCCATTGTTCTTGCACCCTAATCCTCAGTTTCTTCAGTCTTCTGATGCGGACGCTTCGACTTTCCAATGGAGGCTTGCACTGGTGACTACAGTGAACTTCCACGCCTTTGATCTTTTCTTTCTTTCTTTCCTTCTTTTTTTGGTACCGGGGATTGAACTTGGAACTTTGTGCTTGCCAGGCAGGCACTTACGCTGCTGAGCTGTCTCCCCAGCCCCAGCCTTTGATCTTTCTTTTTATTATTTTTTTAGGTTATAAGGCAATTTTATTAATCTAAGATTATATATATATTTATTACTTTTAATAAGAAATTACAATGTGACAGCTTCAAAACACACTAGTAGTATATTTCCAATAATTGTTACAATGCATATTGTCCTCGTTGTAGTTATTGAGAGCACAGGGGTGTAGATATGATAAATTTTCTAATGGTTATTATTATTATTATTACTATTATTATTTTTTGTCTTTTTGAGACAGGGTCTCACTATGCAGTTCAGGCTGGCCTTGAGCTCACTTTTGTAGCCCATGCTGGTCTCGAACTCCTCCTGTCTCAGCCTCCCAAGTGCTGAGATTACAGGTGTGCACCACCACACCCTGCTCTAATGGTTGTTAGTACAATAGATTTCTTCTCTTTGATCTAAGAGAAGGTAGTTGTATACGTAAATAGAGAAGTGTCTTTTTTTTTTTCCTTTAATGGCTGACACAGCCTGCTCTGGGGGTGGGGCTGGCGCAGCATTTGGTGCTGAGAATTGAACCGCGGTCCCTGCAGTTGCCTAAGCTTTCCTAAGCAGGTGCTTTAGACCACTGAACCCTCTCACCGGCCCCCAGCCTTTGATCTTTAACTGCTACTGGAACCACAGGCCTATAGCACGCAGGCAGCCATTTTGGATTTTCTTGCCTCTGCTCCCACAGGCAGCCATTGTGATCCTTCCACCTCAGATCCTGTCAGTCTGCCTAACACATTTCTTCATGTAATAATATGCTTACATTTTATATTAATTTTGTCCCTCTAGAGAACTTCACCTAATACAACAAGGGCTAATCACTTACTTTCATTCCACTGTAAGGATTAGTGAGATGAACAGAACATGCCTGATACTTGGTACTGAGTATGGAGTTTTGTCTGTGATAGAAGTAGAGGTGATTTATGCCCTTGCTGCTTTCTTCATGTAGCAGGGGGACAGGCTGCAGCTCATTGCTTGAGACCACGCATGACAGACTGTCTCGGCCAGCCACCACCAGGATGAAATAGAAATGCTCTTCCAGGGCCAGACAATTTCTCTGGTCTGGCAGGCTTCAGCCACATCCCCACAGTCCAATTGTTTTGGATAGCTCAATGGCTTCTGGCTGCCCAGCCTGTGGAAAATCACTGAGAATGCATCCTGACTCCCTGAGACAGTCTGAACTCCTATTGTGCTTTAGCTGCTTCAAGTGACTCTTTTTGAGGGGAGCCTTCTTGTAGTTTAGAGTGCCATGTACACTTGCTCCCACTTGGGCTAGGTGACCTCAGACAGCTCTCTTCACTGATAAGTAGGCTTGGGGCCTGGGTGGCAGAGGAAGTGTCTCTCAGGTAAAGCTATGAGGAGTGCTGAAGTCCAGGAGTCAAAGAGGAGCTGGGGTCAGAAGCCAGACAGCTTCCCAAATAGGGGAAGATTCAAATAGGTTGCTGGGCCAAGGGGGGCAGACCCCATGTTGAAATCCAAGGTGCAGGGCAGGGAAAGGAAACCAGGAAGGTGAGTGCAAGAGACAGGAAGTGCCTGCTATTCACTGGCTCTGCCTGAGAGGGGGAGCTTCTACTCTGATGCCACCAGATGGATAAATAAGCTAATTTCACATGTTGGCAAGTGCTGCTTCCATCACAGTGTTGGGTAATGTGATAGAAAGCTCCCGGGAAGGCTGTTGGAGGTAAGTGGCGCTCAAGGCAGGAAGGGCAGCAAGGACAAAGGCCTTCAGCCAGGGTGACAGAAGGTGGCCTCGGTAGCCGGAGTGCAGAGAATGATGTGAGAGGTGGACGGAAATGAGTGTAGAGAGGTAGGTGGGGCCCGTATCACCCTGGATCTTATGCTTGTAAACCGTAATAAAGGGTTTTATCAACACTATGGAAAGTTATTAGAGTTTAGACTGATCTCTGTAATTGCTCTGTAGAGGAAGGGCTGCAGCGAAACTAGAGTCATGACTGTGAGACTTCTAGGGTGCTGTTGGCCTAGGCCAAGGAGTAAACGGTGGTTGTCAGAGAAGATATGGAAACCATGTCACAGGAGGAAGTTGGGCTCAAGATCTCTCATTGGTGACTGACCTTTGAGCACTCACTGGTACACTGGAAATGGGACAGAAGGGGGGAAAATCAAAGTGACATTTGTGTTTTTGGGCCTGAGCAAATGTATGTGGCACAGTGCCGTGTCCTTAGGGGGCTAAGGAATGAAGGAGCATGGGTAGGGGAGACGATGCTCCTTCTTAGGGTCTGTTGGGTTTGAGGTGCTCATCAGACACTGTAAGGGGAGGTCTCAGGGGGAATGGCGGTATATCTGAATCTGGGGTCAGTGAGGAGATCTGGGCTGCTGTGGTGCGTTTGAGAGGCATCCATGTAAATGATACTTAAAACATGAGGGTGGGCTAGGCGGCGTTCTCCAGGGAGCAGCCTAGCTACAGAAGAGCTTTGAGGGCGGGGACTGGGCCCCTCAGTACTCAGAGGTCTGGCGGTGAGAGGGGAGGATCAGGCCAGCAGACAGAGAAGGCGCTGCTGAGGACAGCAGGGAAAGACCGAGCAAGTGGAGGCCATGAAATCCTCGAGAGGAGTGTGTCTCATGAAGAAGGAAAAGACCAACTGAGGTGGACAAAGAAGATAGGAAAGGGGCCACTGGCACCCCAATAGTGGTACTATAGCGGGAGAGGAGTACATACAGGCACAAAATTCGGATTCTAGTGGGGTGAGAAAAGAAGGACGATATCAAGCAAGGGAAAAGCAGTTTCTCGGAAGCTTTCCTGTGGAAAGGGGCCAATGGGGAGCAGATGGGGGGGTCCCTCATGTTACACAGGTATCTGAGGGCAGAGAACAGCGAGCCAAGGAGAGGCACTGATGCTACAGAGAAGAGATAATATGCATAAATGAACCCCCAGAGAATGGGATGGCAGAGGGGTCCCCTGGGGCACAGGCCCTATTACTTCTCCCTCGTGTCAGGAAGGAGTGTGAGGAGCGTATGCAGGCGTACGCTCGTCATTGTCACCGGCTCATAATGGGGAACCTCCTGGTGACCACTCAGAGGGACTTCAGGGGCGGGTTAGGCACAGTTTGTCCTCCACTGACCTAGCAAAGAATCTGAGTCCAGTACATGTGACTCCTTTCCAGTCCTGAGATTGTCCTTGCACTTAGCCCCGGCTGGTGGGAGGCCTCCCCTCCTGACTTTTGCCCCGACATTCTTGGTCCTGGGGGGCTGTGTTCTGGTTTCTATCTAGATTGGCCCCTAAGGCCTCATGGGACCGAGGGCAAGACTTTCAGGGTGACTGGGATTATAGGGCCATTGTAACTAGCTTGCTGTGAGAAAGTGTTCTAAGGTCGGCGCCGGGCCCTGTCTGGGAAGAGTATCTCTCCCTCTCTGCCTCCTCCCTCGACACTCTCTGCTTTCCACCACCATGTCGGGAGCAGGTTTTTTCACCTCTCCTCTGCTGGGCACTCTTCCTGGGAGCCAGGTGACTACAGACTGAGAGCTGCAAACTGTGAGCCAGAATAAACCTGTCCTCCTTTAGGCTGGCAGTGTCAGACACTGTGTCCCAGTGATGAGCAAAGAGACAAAGGCCGCTGGCTCATTCAGATTTCCTGATTGATACAGAACAAAGTAAAATCTTAAAGGGATAAGACTTGGGCTGCCAGGGTGGTGCACATCCTATTCTATCTTGGCACAAAGCCAGGAAAGAACCTAGAAGTTGGATGACTTCAGTAGCATTTCATATGGGTGGATTGGGCTGCTTAAAGATATAACTTAAAAGTAAAACACACACACACACACACACACGCACACACGTGTGTGCGCGTGTGTATGTGTGTGTGTGTGTGTGTGTGTGTGTGTGTGTGCGCTATAGCTATTGTAAATGAGTGCCTAGCCATGTACTGCAGGGGTTCTTATTTGCAGAACTGGGGATTGAATTTAGGCCCTTGCACTTTCCAGGCAAGTGCTTATTCTAATGAGCTACCTTCCCAGCCCCTACTGCAGGTTTTATAAATGAATGAAACAGGGGGCTGGGGGACCCAGTGGCATAAGCACCTGCCTGGAAAGTGCAAGGTCCTAATTTGATCCCCAGTAAAGAATGAAACAATTATTGGGGCCTGGAGAGATAGCTCAGAGGAGTAAGCACCAACCTGGCAAGTATGAAGACCTGAGTTCAATCCTCAGCCCCAAATGCCGGGCGTGCTGCCTCGGCCTTGGATACAATTATTAAAAAAAAAAAAAAAAAAGATCTCCAAGAATGAAACAATTATTATTGTTATTGTTATTATTATTATTATTATTCTCTTTTTGAGACAGGGTCTAGCCTTGAGTTCATCTTTGTAGTCCAGGCTGGTATTGAATTTGTACCGATCTTCCTGCCTCAGCCTCCCAGGTGCTGGGATTACAGGCATGTGCCACTGTGCTCAGCTTCTGCTATGCATTTTTAAAAGGGATTTTTAAAAAAACTTTATTTATTAATGTTATGGCTGGCTCAGCCTGCCCAGGGAGTGGGGCTGGCGCAGCATGTGGTGCTGGGGATTGAACCACGGTCCCTGTGGTTGCCTAGACTTGCCTAAGCAAGTGCTTTAGATTGCTGAGCTATCTTTGCTGGCCCTTAAAAAGGATTTTGGGCAAAAAAATTTTCAAAAGAGATTTGGTTCTGGCATTGATTCACGTGGGCCTTTAGGTGCAATGTGGTTGTAGAAGTGTTTCTTTACTTCCCTGTGAATGAGGCATGACGTCACCAGGTTTCGTGGATGATGGAGTTGGAGTGTACACAGCGCTGCTGCTTGGGTCTGGGAACTCCCTGGGAGGCCCATGTATTAAAGGCTCAGTCCCCAGCTTGGTGCCCTTGGGAGATGGGGGAGACTTCAAGAGGTGGGGCATCCTGCGGTGTCTTCTGGTCCCTGGGTTTCATGGTTGATGCCTAGCTGTCTCCCCAAAGCCTCATGCAGTCATGGGGCGGGGACTTCTAGACTTTGAGACTTGAGTCATGATCTACTGGGATTATGTGTTTTAGCACTGATGGAGTTATCGTCTGAGTACGGCTGGGATTATTGGTGTGGCCTAAGGCAGATAGGTTGAGGCAGAGAGCCTGAATGTAATATAAAGAGAGACAGAGAGACAGATGCTGGCTGTTGCTCTCTGCACCCTGGTTGGCCTGTTGCCTCTGTCACGATTGTTGCTGTTCCACCGCTATGAACTCGATGCTCTCTGCCCTGTTCCATTCAAGCATTGGGCCAGCTGAATGTGGACTGAAACCTCCAGCAACTGTGAGCTAAATAAACCTTTCCTTTCTTCATTTTTGAGTGTCGGGTATTTGTCCCAGCAACGAATAAAAAGTAACTAAGACGCTGGGGGTGAGCTCTTAAGGGGTGAGTGTGAGCGCATCCTTTTCTTTCTCTCTTGCTTTCCCACCACGAGATGAGCGTACTGCCCTGCAGCGTGCCCTCACCATGTGAGTTGCCTCACTGCGGGCCCAAGCACAGCAGGGCCAACTGACCATAGATGGACCCCTCAAAACCTGTTCTCTTTATCTGTGTATATTCATCCGAGGTATTTGTTACAGTAACAAAAACTACCCAAAGCAGAGTCTATCCATGGTCCCAATGAGCCCTAAAGGCCCCAGCTGAATCCAGGACCATCTGACTCTAATAGCCATGCTAGATCCACTCTACATGAATCATACAGGTATGGGGCCACAGTTAAGGGAGTGGACTGTGGTGGCAGGAGACGTGGATATGAATCTGCTCCAGCCTTTACTAGCTGGGCTGTCTCGGGCAGGCTACTCAACGGCCTGTGTTACTCCTTCTATAAGTCTGAGGTAAGGGTACCACCTCTGTTGAGGTTTGCTGAGAGGATTAATACAAATGAAATGTGTTGCATGGAGCTGGGGAATGAAGGGGACCAATAAATATTCGTCATTATTCTAACGTGCCACGCTGGTGTCCAGGAGAGTGCTCTGACATCTGACGGAGCCAGTCTCACCGCTGGCACCAGGAACACATATCCTGCTTTGGAAATGTCTCCCATCATGCATTGGGTCCGCCTAACTCACCCTGGACTGCGCTCCAACACCAGGCAGCTGAGAAATGCTCCGAATGCCGCTATTACCCAACTGCACGAGTGGCTTTGATAGCTTTTCCAGAGGGCTGATATTTCAGTTGTGCAACTGTAACTGTTTCATGGCAACAGAAAAGATTTATTTTGGGGACCCCAATCAACCCTCAGCCCCATTTCTCAAACCCCAGCTCTATCACAAGATGTCAAAGTCTTTCTGGTATTAATGTTTGGTCAAAGGTGCTGCTGGCATTTTGCAGATGTAATGAAGAGCACTGGTTGTCTAAGATTGCTTTGTGATGCCTTCTGCCCTGGGCTTGGCTCACACTTTAAGATCCGGCTGCCAGGGAAAATCAGCTGCGAGCTCACCCAGCAGGCAGCGGATCGACAAAAACTTGTTTGCTGGGCTTTGCAGGAGCCTGGGGCCCTGGAGCGAGACTAAAAGGAGTTGCATGGTGAAGGCAAGGGCCTGGTGGCCACATCTTTAGACTTGGGGAAGATCAAGGAAATGGATCACTCATGTTTCTCAGTTTAAGCCCAACAGAGTGACTTTTATTATTAATCTATTTGTTTTTGTATTTTAGGGAAGGGTCTACAAGGTGTTCAGAGTCTCACTACTAGATCAGACTCATAGTGATCCACTTGTTTACAGCCTCCCAAGAGCTGGGATTATAGGCGCGTCCCACCACGCCCAGTCTCAATTGTTATCTCAGTACACCCTGGGGGTGGGACCAGCACGGCAGGCCCAGAGATCGAATCTCTGGCCCTGCGCCTACTTGCAGGCACTTTAATCCGCTGAGCTATTTTGCTGGCCCTGAAGTAGCCTTTGCATGTGGATGAGGATGCAGGAATGGTGGTGGGAAGGACAGAAGAAAAGGAGGAATTTTCTATTAGAGAGAAGCAAGGAAATCCCTTTTTTAATTTGTTGGTGAGACCCAGATGGGGAGGAGTTGTGTGCTTGCTCTGGCCAGGTCGAT
>PVKN010006834.1:0-27720 GCA_004027915.1 Capromys pilorides
ATTTCTCAAAATCAGTCCTCCATTGAATTATTTACACCCTTGTGTCCATGCCATTTTCTATACACAACCCAATTGAGCTACTTTGTTATATCTAATAAAAACTCTTGTAATGTTATCACTGAGTTTTACCTCAAGAATTCTTCAAAGAAACCATATACTCTCCAGCTTCCATTGACTGTCTTAATACATGCAAAATTTTCATACACTAACATAATTAATTGCTTTTAGTCTTTACAACAAATTAATCTTTGCCCATAGAAAGTACTTAATATGTACTAGACGCGTAAGTCCATCCATATATTTTACCACTTAAAATCCCTCCTACTATTCATCCAGGGCTTCAGCTAATACACATAGCTCTTGGCTGAAGTCTAATATTTTTGAGTTTCAGAAGGTAAAAAAACAATAATGATGATGAAGTAATCCAGGGGAGTACAGAAGGCCATATATTGAAATGTTAACTCAAAGTGTGGACTTATATAATTGACTGTACATCATCCTGACTGACATCTTCTTGGACCAATTGCGACAATGCTATGCCTTGTGAAATTGGCTGAGACAGTCAGCTTGATTGATCCAGTATAGTCAGGAGGGTTACGGGAAGCAACAGCCCCCTGTACTACTGAACTTATGCAGAATAATGTATGGCTACCGTTCTTCTAGTGGTAGAGAGCACTGGGCTTCAACTTTTTTTTCTTTTTTCTTTTTTTACTGTCAGTCATACTAAGAAATGCATGTTTGATGCAACTGATTTGATTTCATGACCCACTGATGGATCTTGCCCTGTATTTTGAAAACTAAGTCTTATACAAAGACTGGGAGCTGACCTTGGTGCCATACAACTGGAATCTCAAGATTTGGCACAGTCTGGCAGGGTTACTGCAAATCAAGGCTAACCTTGGCTGTAAAGCAAACAAAGAAAAATAAAACCAATGTGAGGAAAATAAGCTAAACTAGGAAAACTGATAAAGTTGACTAGTTGTAATGCTGCTAGACACACTGAGTAAAGGACAGGTTGAAGTCAGGGATTTGAATTTGCAGTTCAAACATGGCACAAATGGCATCAAAAATGTATATGACAGGGCCAGCCAAATAGTTCAGTGGATTAAAGAGATCTTTGGCTCCGTCCCTGGGGCACTCTGGGATGGCAGTTCAGACTGGGCATGGTGGCAACCATCTTTTGGGAGGCTGTGGTCTCACAACCTATAGACCCTTCCCTAAAATACAAAATACAAAAAAAAAAAAAAGAAGAAGAAAATGCGTATGACTGCCTTGAATGAGATTCTTATCTAATATGAAATTACAGGGATGAAACTGTTGAAAATCAAAGACAGAATTTCATCTTGTGATTGGCTGAATTATAATGTAACATTTAATTCTTGGCCTTCTAAATAATTTACTGTTGAAAAGAGTGCCTGTGAAGATTATATAAATAGTGAATTCTGAGTACTTAATGCATTGACTAATGTAAATTCAAAAGGAGTTTCAAAAATCCAAGTTTTACCTAAGCAGTGTTATCCTGAGACAATATAATATAAACTATATAATGACTAGTTTTCCCTAATAACCATATTAAAATAAGCAAATAGTTAATGCAGTAATATTTCATTTAACCCTATCAAACCAAAATGTTATCATTTCCACATGTAACACATATAGGTGATTATTAAGAGAGACTTTTATGTACAAAGTCTTTTACATTCTGTGTAAATTTTATAGTAACCCCCAAATCCCAATTTTAGATGCTATGATTGGTCAACTCGAGAAGGAAAGGCTCCACTAAACTGGATCAGCATAGTTATAGGTGCGACTGAAGACAGACAACCCACCTGGGTGTGAGTGCACCAACAATAGTTCGAAATCTGGATGGAATAAAAGGACAATGCAAAAGAAAGGCTGACTTCTATTTCTTTGGAGGAGCTCCAGTCTTCACCTTCACTTTGGACATTTTCTCCTGAATTTCCATGCAGACTTTTTAGCCTCCTGATGTGGACCTGCGTGGGATAGTACAGTGAGCTCCAGGTCTTCGACTGGATCCTTCTGATCTCAAGCACACAGCAGCCCTTTCACACTCTTCCATGTGGGTGTCTGTTGGAGGCAGTAGTAAGCTTGAAAATGGAAAATTCTCATGTATTCATGAAAATAAACTGAAATAAATAAATTGAAATAAATAAATTCTCATGTATTTGAATGTCTTGCATTAAATCTGTCTCTTTAGTAAGCACTAATACAGATGCTATTTTTTTAATCACAGATATTGATCTTTATTCAAGTTTCATTAAATTTTAAGACAAAAAAATTATTCACAAACCCAAGTTGGTGCAAGCATTCTGGAACGTTTTCTAATAATGACAGCAACTGTTTTAAAGTGTAAATTAATTAAAATACAGACTTCATTGCCTCAGTCCTCAGACACAAGTTTCATGTGCTCAGGAGCCACTTGTGGTTCACAGTCTCCACAAGGGACAGCACAAGCCAATAGGGAAATTCTTTAAAGTCCACGTACCCAGGATCTGGGAGCCACCTCCCAGGTCTATAGCAGGCCTGAACACACAAAGGTGTTCCTAGAGGACAGTAAAGTTCAAAAATGCGCAATGTATAAAAGAAGATTCAGAACTTTGCAGTTCTTCAGTGAGACTCCAGGAGCAGAAGACAGGGGTGAAAAATGGTTCACATTTACTCTCCAGCTCTCACCAGCAAGCTGTTCTCTCCCAGTGAAACAGATCCAAGAAAGACAAGAGTTGATGAGGATTGTATTCTTATTCAATTTTAGTGACTCCTTTCTTGAATAGGGATGCAAAGGACAGCTTAGAAGAGCAATTAAGGACCTGGCTGATTAAAGGAGGTGACAAGAAATGAGTGTCCAGAGAATATGGCTGGGAAAAGCTGAAGAGGAAGCGGCATATTACCTGCCTGCAGAGATCATTAAGGAAGGAAGGAGAAGATATAGAGATCCAAGACATTACACAGAGGAGAAGAGGATTACATGCAAAAAAGGAAAACAGGAATCAATTACAGTGCAGGGACAGTTCCGGAGGGTAAGAGCCATCAGTATAATTTCCAAGGATGTGGAGGCTAAGTCCACGCTCACAGTGCTAAAATTCAACCACTCGCAGCAATGGAAGTAAGGAATAAGTCTGCTGTCATGCAGAAAAAATAAACCAATATACTAACAAAGAAACAAAACAGCAACAAAAAACCCTGGGGTGTATAATTTTATGTCTGAAAGGCAGCTAGTAAGTTATCTAGATCATGGATTTCATTTTATAAATGAGAAAATTGAATTCTATTTCACTTTTAAAAGGTAATGGCGTCAAGAATAGAACCTTTGGTTCCTAGTTGTTAAGCTAATGCTCAAATAATCCAAAGATTTATTGTTCTTACTTTCAGAAAAAAATGTGTAAACATTTATTGCTAAATCCATAGATCATCAATAGATGGTTCTCTTTTTTTTTGTCTTTTTGAGAGAGGGTCTCACTGTGCAGGCTTCCCTTGAGCTTACTTTGTAGCACAGGCTGTTCTTGAACTCACAATGTTCTTCTTGTGTTAGCCTCCAGGTTACTGGGATTACAGGCGTGCACCACCCCACACAGCAGTAGATGGTTCTTTTATCTTTGAGAAAAAAAGATTGAAGCGTTACGTTTAGTGAGGAGATTATGTAGTTAGTTATCTAGTGGTATGCTTTTCAATGAAATGCTCAGAAGCCAAATGTGGCTGGTTTAAGTTGAGCTTTGATATAAGAGTCAAATATATAACAAGCAGACATGATAGGCTTTGTAAGGAAAATAAGTGTTTCATTAAAATTATGCTGATATGCATTAAAATGCATTTTTGCATCAGGTTTATATTGAAATTACAGTATTTTTGATAGCCAGATGTGGTTGTACACACTCGAGATTCTAACGCTTTCTGAGGCTGAGGCAGGAAAATTACAAGTTTAAGCCCAGCCTGAACACATTAATAGTGCAGAGAGACTGTACCTCAAAATAAAAAAGGGCCTGGAAATAAAAGGGCTGGTGTGTAGCTCAGTTCAGTGACTAGTGGGGGTTCAATCACTAGTATTAAAAAAAGTATTCTGGGTAAAGTAAAATAAATATGTTGCTAAATTAATCTTTGAAAATATTTTCCTGCATTTACTAGAATATTTAAAGCTACATGCATATCTATATTTCTGCAATTAGATACTGTGATGGAACTGATAGAATACAATGCATAGAAAAGAAGAAGCTGGATGTTGGTTTCTAGCCTGCTTCCTAAAGGACAAATTAAACTCTTTGGTTTTCATAAGATTTGAGCACATCTTTAGGAGCTCAAGTTCAGGTTAATAAATAGCCCCTCAACATTAGCATCTATTGAAAACTCATTAAGTCAGAAAAATATAAACCTTCCTATTACACTCTTCTCTATTCTCACGATTGCTCAGTACAATAAAGTGCCTGAAAACCCGGGTGTTTAGCCATAGCGATCCTGCATTTCTCCTCTGCACAGCATTGTGTTGTAATGAAGACCATGAAAAAGCATTTCAGAAAATAGCCTCCAATATGAAGCAGCAATCAATATGCAGGGTATATACCATCAACTTCCAGAGATGTGTAGGAGAGACCCAAATAGGTTTGGCCTGCTTAAACACATGCTTTCTGCTTGCCAGCCAACAAATCGCTCCTATATATTACATAAGACTAAATTAATACCTACACCAAGACAGTTTATTGTGGATGATAGATCAGGGGTTTGTTACTCATACATTCAGAGCAAGGCCCTGGAAATCACATCATCATTGCATTCCCAGGGAAAGAAATGATTATCACATCCAGACATGTTTATCATGGAGAGCGGCTGGTCTGGGCCCATCTCCTTGCTGGGGAATATTGCTACTTCATAGAAGTGCTCCGAGACAAGACCAGGTATTAACTGCCAGGTTTCAGAAAGAATGCTATTTCACTAGAGGCCTTTCTGATGGTGATAAAGAATTAGCTGGTTATATCCCATGGTCTATATTTGTCAAATTTTGTGTTCACTAGAAATATCACTGAACTTCACTGTAAATAACCTGAGTGAGTCTACTTTGGAGAAGAGCAAATGCCCAAGGACTTAAGCTATTACACACATTGCAGTCAGTCAGTGATGTAACACAGATGTACCAAAACCTAAGGTTCAAGTCCCAAAGCAAACACAGGAGGTGGGCGAAGGACAGATTAAGCTGAAGGGATGGGCTTCTTTGGCCTGTCATCTGACAGACTTCCTGGCTGCATCAGCAAAAGTCAGAGCAATCGATACTTATGAAACAACAACATAGCCACAGTCAGAGACAGAGCAGTGTTGGAGTGCTATTACCATAAGTGGCTGAGTCATTGATGTGAATGTGTATGTCATTTTGCATATCATTTGCATGTTATTTGGTACAGGCTTGCCAATAAATAAACACAATTTATCAACTTGCACAACCTACTTTGACCCTTGTAAATATACATAGAAGAAAACAAACTAGATCTGCGGTGAGTTACTATTTGTTTAGCATTTTGTATAAAGCACAGCTCAGGTCAAGAGAGCAAGTTGCTGACTTTGATGCCATCAGAAATACAGAATGCTCCCTGTGGGCAAGTCTATGTTGTAGATAATTTTGTTTCAAATCTTGCATGTACACGTATGCTTATGCTGATAGCATTAAGAAATATGTGTACATATGTAAACATAAATATGTGTATATGTGCATACTCATTTGTCTCCATCTCAGTCACATATATTGAATGCAATATATATACATGATCAGATATTAATTGTGTTACATATACAATAATTCTGAATATAAATGGGCTAGTGTTACCAATAATGAACAAGGCTATGAGAGTTTGGGAACATTCTTTAGGTTACACCATGGTAAGTTAAAGAATTTAGATGGCAGCTCAAGTCTATCTAACTTCAGAGTGTGACTTCTTAGTCACTAAGTGATTATTCTGGTCCTAAGAATATGTTGATAACCTGATGAAAGTTATGTAAGATTTATACCAAAAGATATTGCTGAACAAATTTTCCTTTCTCTAAAGGTGCATATGTGTTTGGTAGAGCCAGAGGCTTATAAAATTCAGGGGATCCTGTTGAAAAAACTATACAAAATTATGAACACAACACAAGGTAAAAATATAAGCACTTATCTATGAAGTGCATGTTATTGAAGTTTCTAAAGGGACAGAATCAATAGAAACTATATGCACATTTATGCAAGGGGATGTATTGGATAAGTTCACAGGGTCAGAATTGTCATCTGTGTGCTGGAGTCAGGGGATCCAGTACAGTTAAAGATCAAAGGCTCCAAAGTCCACAGCAGAGTCAGCAGTGCGAGTCTGAAGTACAAGGCTCAAGACACTGGAGTCTGATGTCTCAGGGCACTGACAAGGATGGGAGCTTGTCGAGAATGGAAACCCTTGCTTCTTCTGTTCCTTTTCATTCCATCCAGGCTACAAGCTGTTGGTCGATACCACCCACATCTAAGGTGGATCTTCTCCCCCAACTTGCTGGCATACACGTCAATCATTCACAGGCACACAGACAGACAGACAGACAGACAGACAGACAGACACATACATATACACACATACACACACACATACACACAACTGTACTAATCTGACTCTAGTCAACTTAACATATAATCACCAAAGAAATCTTAACAAATTAAAATGTCAAAAACAAAATGTAGAAATTGAATACTTCTATTAGCTGACAAATACATCTATGTAATAGCTTTTCCCCAGATACATTGGCTGACAACTCTTCCATTATCTCAATGTGGGAAAGCAATTTGTTTATTTATTTTATGTATTTAGCGCAGGGTCTACAGGGTCTACAGGGTCTCCCTACGTAGACTGGACTCCTAGTGATCCTCCTGTTTTCAGCCTCCCAAGCACTGGAATCACAGGTTCGAGCCCTGGCTCAGTGCTCAGTCTCCATTGCCATCTCATCACACTCTGGGGGCAGGGCTGGTGTGGCACACAGGGGACTGAACCCTGGCCACTGCATTCTGCCTAAGAGGAAAAGCAATTTTTGTATTGTTTTCTATCTAGAGAATAAAAAGATAATTTATTGCTTTCTCAAACCTGGCTGATAAAAGTGTGATTTTTATTTTGATGATAACATGTGCAATCGATTTACAGCCATATACACTGTTCATTATATTATTATAGTTTCATGTCTTCAAAACTGTAAATTATCTTATAGCATTCTAATAGTGTATGTTGCCTAAAAATAAAGTCTATTCTTGACTGTGGTAGATTTCCATCTTACCAAAGTGTTGATTATGATTGTGAATGTGGGAGATTGCATATAGAGCAACTTCTGGCTCTGTACATTTCAGATCTTGTCTTTTTTTCTATCACCATAGAGCCCTGGTGCAGAGGTTCACTGAAACCATTATTTACTTCATCCTAAGATCCTGGCCTGCATCTTGATTTCATTAACAAATAGGTCAGCTAAGAGAGCTGAAGTCTATTCCTGGAAGCCATTTCTATGCTGTGATGGTTAGTAATGCATTAACAATAAATGGAATTGACCACAAATTACATAAATCTCCTCTACTACATCTAAGCAAATCTAAGTTTAACACAGTCCCAACTCAATTTCCAAAGTCCCCCAACTTGCTACAGCCACTTCAGTGTCACGCAGTAGGAGGCCATAGTGGACTTAACTGATGTATGCTCAAATATTTCACTTGTGCAAAATATTGTCATCATGTGAATATATTATTAGATTTGCACCTAAGACCTTGGGTAGGGGTAAGTAATAAAGAGAACTTGATGCTTAGGTTTCGTTAACTTCTTAGCATACCTGTCTGTTATCCATATTCTGTATAGCTTCACAAATGACAAAGGTCCCTGGAGGTATAACTCAGCAGCAGAGTGCCTGCCTGGCAGACCCAAGGTCATGAGTTTGAGTCTTGGTACTAAAATAAAAAATAAAGTGCACAAGTCCAGCTCATCTGGCGCCTTGCTCTTGACATAGTTGATTGGCTCTATGGTCACAGGAATGAACCATGTATTTCCCACATTGCCACTTTCCTATTCCTTCTTCAGTGTCACATGATGTGTGTGTGTGTGAATGTGTGTGTGTGTGTGGTTTCTTTTTTTGATACTCTCATTATAGTCAAGCCCAAAATATGTCATCTCTCTCAAGCCCGGATTGGTGGCTCAAAATTTTGAAGATACTGGTCTGTTTAAGGGCCCAATAGACTGTACTCACCCTTATTTATTAATAAGTATGCCTCTGAGCCTATTATCAGGGTAAATGAATAGGAAAAATTACTTTGTGTTCAATGTTTTTACTTTTTTGTGTGTGCAGGGTGTTACTACATAGCTCAGATTCGTAGTGATCCTTCTGTTTCTAAGCCTCCCCACACTGAATTACAGGAGTGCACCACCATGCCCGGACTTGGTTACCAGCTCAGTATGCCTAAGAGGGGGGTTCATGCAGCATGTGGTGCCATGGATCGAATCCTGATCCCTGGGCTTGTCTAAGCAGGCGCTTAGTCCACTGAACTGTCTCGCCAGCCTTTTATTTTTTATTTTATTATTTATTTATTTATTTGTTTGTTTGTTTTGTTTGTTTCTTTATTTATTTATTTTATGGCTGGCTCAGCCTGCCCTGGTGGTGGGGCTGGCGCAGCATGTGGTGCAGGGGATTGAACCGCAGTCCCTGCAGTTGCCTGAGCTTTCCTAAGCAGGCGCTTTAGACCACTGAACCATCTCGCCAGCCCTCACTAGTCTTTTAAATCAATTTTGTGAATTTTGTGTGCTTATTGTAATTAATAGCCCAAATCACTCATTGTTTTGCTCATATATTTAGGTTTATTATTTTATTCTTTAGTTCATAATGTTAAAAGTGTTATTTGGACATTATATTTATAGATTATTATACAATATGATAAGCATATCTAAATACATTTGAATTATAAGAATAGATATGGGAGGAAGCTGCTTCTTGTCCATTTCACGCTCACTGCTTGAGCACCTATCTGTGCTCCTGGAAATGAGTCCCTAGGCTGAGCGGTCCTACAACCCACATTTTAGGAATCACTGCCCAAGCCATACTGGCTAAGAACGTTGCTCCTGCAGTTTCTCCAAGCACCCTCACTTTTAAGTGCAGCAAAGTAACCAAAACATTGCCACAGTTACTATATGTATCATTAAGGAAGACTTTCTGGCACACAGGAACCTCTAAATTGAATTATTTGGAATTGTAAATATCTGCATGCAAAAAGGGGCTTTGCTGTGACTCTGGGCAGTTAGTAGAGAGGATGACACTGACTAATGTGATTTTAAGTTTGTGTTTCAGGCTTTGGAAAAATGGGTTTGCTCTCTCGTGAGGAGGAAATGTGTGGCCATCTTTCTTCTCTTGGCTGGCACTGCAAGTTGGCTTCAATTTAAAAATAGTGCTAAGGAAAGAGGAAAAAAATGTAATGTATTCTTAAAATGTTTATATGTCAGCAAAATCCCCAAAACTATTCAATAGATTAATTCTCCTGCTGACTTAAAAAGGATGGATTTCCAGCTATAACTGAGATTGGGAAAAATTGATTTCCATGTTCCTTATGACTGAATAAGATAAAAGCCATTGCCCTGGCAAGCTTCTCTCAGCCTGGACCTAGACTTCAGGAGGCTTGGCTAATTGAAAAGTCACTCCAAATACCAGCACAGAGCCTCTGAGGAGATCAGAAAAAAGAATCAAGGGCAGGCTCTCCATTTTTCACAAGTGATTTCTAGAACGCTGTATTCTCATTGTTGCCGAGGAGCTGCAGTCAAAGGTGAAATTGCATTATCTCCCTTCTCCCCTAACCTTTCCTGGCTCCTCATTTACCTTTCTCTCCACTTTCCAACATCCTCTTAGTTTAAGTGTCTGCTTTTAATGTAGGTAAAGGTGGTTACACATTGAACAGACCATCGGGGCTGAATCTAGGTAAAAATCTCAGCAACAGTGTGCCAGTACCCCTGTGAGATTTACACTTATGCAGTTAAAAACAACACTTTGCTTCTGTGCATGAATTTAGGGTTAGCAAAACATTGTACCTGTTTTCATGTGATCCTCCCATGGGTCTTGTCAGGGGGTGGGGTGGCTAATTATTATTGTCACTGCTATAAAACAGAATCTCAGTTTCATGAAAATGTTAGGCAGCCAATACTTGCCAATGTTGAGACAAAATCCCTCTCTGGATTCTATATCCAGAGGGCTTCATCATGCTCACCCCTGGTTCCTGTACAAGGACTGCTCCCTCCCTTCCTATGGGGCGGAGTGCGGGGCTTCACACATTCTGTACCTCATCCTTTCACCTCACCAATGCTTACTGAACACTTAATAGGTGCCGGACTCTCAGCTGATCTTGCAGGGAAGCAGCTGAACTGAGATACAGTTGAGGTGTTAGGGAGGATTTTTAATTCTTCAGGACCCCAAATAACTCTGATGTCTATACAATATTTTAATGGAAGGTACATTTTAATTGAAAACATGGTAAGCTAAGATTTTTTTAATGCCTAACTTTGCCAAAACAGTTTTATAGATCCTACAGTTTTAAGTGCTCTTCTGAGGTATTATATTAATGTTTTCGTGATTTAAGAAGTTCATTCTTTGCTTATTAATTCAAGCTATTTCTTCTTCTTTGTTTTGTTTTTGTTGCTCATACTAGGGACTGAGCCCTTCCTGAACCTTTGCACTGAGTTACACAGCCCCCACCCTTATTATTTTTTGAGATAGAGTGTCCTTAAGTCACTAATGTCCAGGCTGGGTTTCAATTTGTGATCCTCCTGCCTCAGCCTCCCAGAGTGTTTAGATTACGAACATTTGCCTCTATGGCTGGCTTTTTAAGGACTTTTTCTTTTTGCTCCTTCTTCCATCATCCATCCACTGTTTCAGGCCATTTCTATACAGAAGCAGTTGATCATGTCACTTCCAATAGAGCATAGGTTGTCCTTTTCTGGGGAAAACATGATATTTGCTGTGTAATTTATGTCTGAAAGGAATACCATGAAGCACCTGAAGATTCTCTGAATGTTCATGTGACCATATGACAGGTCTGCTCCTACCTGTCCCAGTCCTGCCCCTCCCCCAGGAGCTCCTCCAGAGCCGTGAGAGTGAGAGCAATCACAGCTTTTCCTAAACACTGCACCACCCCTTTTCCACCCAGCTTGGAAACAATGCTTACTCAGTTAGGACACAGCACACCTGCTGCACCTGTAGGCCTCAGTGCCCACTGCTCTAGTCACGTGCTCAGCCATTGTTGCTCCCCCAGTCTCATGCCCCCTTCACCTCACCTCACCTAGGCCTGTCCCACCAATACCCCTAACACTATCCAAAATTGTCCCAGCTCAAAAACGACTCAGGCCCTCCTTTGGAGTTACTCCAAGTTTTTCTCCTCAGAAACCTCAAGTTCAGGTCATCTGTGCTCTATACTGGGTCATCACTGTTTACCCAACACTATATAGTGTGAGGATTTATTAATCAGTATGTCTAATTCTCTGGATATTGATGTGTAGACAGCAATTATAATAGCAGGTATTTGCTTTCTTTTTACTAGGCAGACTTCTAGGGGGTTTTCACACATAATAGCTCATCCAAACCTTTTGATAATTCTTGTAGGTACTATTTAAATTTGTACTTCACACAAAAGAGGTTGGAACTCAGAAGAAAGCGTTTTCCTCTAGGATGTGAAGACATAAATGGCAAAGCCTGAATTCAAATTCAACTTGCCTATTCCCACCTGGCACTCTCTTAACTACTAGCACGTGGTGCTCATGTTGGCGATTACTCAAAAACCTGAGAGGATCAATTTCATTTGACCCAGCATTACCACTTCTGGGTGTCCTCTCCCAAAAGCTTAGGCCATCGTACTATAGTGACACATGTGTACTCATGTTTATAGCAGCAAAAACAACAATAGCTACATGTTAACAGCAGCCCATATGGATGATAACATAATCAGGGATGAAGGAAATGTGTGACATATACACAACAGAGTATGAATCAGCTATCAAGAAAGATATATTGGTATCATTTGGAGACAAACTGATAGTTCCTGAGAACATAATATGAAGCAAAATAATTCAGACATAGAAGGTTAAATATCACATGGTTTCTGTTATATGAGAAACCCAAGATATTTAAAGAGTAAGATAAAAAGATAAATATTAGCGATATAGGAGAAAGATGCTAGATGTCCGGTGTGAGTTTGTGTTCTATCAAACTGAAGAATACGTCTTAGGAACAATGGAGGTTAAGAGCAGAATAGATTATGGGGGAAAATAAAGGTGTCTGAGAGAGGCAGAAGGGGTCCCAAGAGGGCTGCCAAGGACCCTGAATTTTCCAGGAATTTTTATAGAGCAAATCCACAAAGTGGGGTGGGTTCAAATTGGGGAAAAATGGGAAATTGCAAGGGGACATTGAGTGGGACAAAACTATGGTCAACATATAAGACTATGAGTGCAATTGCTCAGGTAATATTGATTGAATCAGGATCAAATGGGGAAGTTAGTCACAATACAAACAGGCATGTGTACAGAAACTGGAGCTTTTCCTGTAGGGGGTTGGGCTGGTGGCTCTTCCTGGCCTCCTCAAGATGATAGAGACCGATGTAGAATACCAGTTACTGACATTTATCCTCGGGCAGTATGTGAGTTCATTTGTTTTTTCTTTCGTCGTGGCATCTGACAGTAGGGGTGCCTGTCTCTCCCCTGCCCCTTGGGTACAGGGCATCCCTTATTTTGCACTGGCTCCACTGAGGGCCTAGCCCTGTCTGACTGCATATAATATTTTATCGGGGGCTGGGAAGTAGCTCGGCAATACCGGGCAAGCACAAGGTCTCAAGTTCGATTCCTAGTACTTCATGCCATGTGAGGTACCTGCAATCCCAGTGCTGGGGATGCTGAGACAGCAGGATCACTATGAGTCTGAGCTGTGCAGCAAGACCCTGTGCCAAATAAATAATAATAATAATAATAATAATAATAATAATAATAATGTTTTATCGAACTTAGCTGCCTACAACATTTGGAAATAGGAAGGTAGAATTTATAAATATGGGAAGAAGAAGATCTGAGGATGACGGGAAGCTAGGGGCTGAGAAGACGAAGGGGAAACCAAAGTGATTAGCATGTGATACAAACAGGTTCCAGTTTTCCAAGATGAATGCAATATTTTGTATTACAAATGTATACTAACAAAAATAAACTAGAGGCACTAAACTAGAGGCATTTGATAAACTAGAGGCATTTGATGATATGACTCATCAAATGGATAACACTCACACAAGAAGGCTCCTAAATTCTCAAGCCAGCCTTTCTCATCTTGCAGCGCTCTGAGGGTCTCCAAGTGCTTTGTGCCGACCTGCGGTCTGGTCAGGCCTTCCATCCTCCCTGCCTTTTTCTGCTTTCTTATTATTTTAACTTGCCAATTGCAAGGCCAAAGCGTGGGAAGTGACGCCCACCCTGGCACATGCCAGGCGTCTTCACTGTTATCAAGTCCTGCAACAGAAGATTTGATCCGTAAGTGCACATGTGTGTGTGTGTGTGTGTGTGTGTGTGTGTGTGTGTGTGTATGTGTGTTGTCGTGGGAATGCTAGTGAGTATTGTATGTAGAGAGGGGAAATGTGGAATTTAGCGTTCTGCTTATCTGTGAGTGGGTAGCAGCTGCGACAAGTTTTGTTGGATGTCTTCTTGCTGAGTGTGTAATCAGGGGGGAGATGTTCCCGTAATGATAGGGTTGTGGTGAGTGGAGGGTGACCGCAGGTGGGTGCGCAGAGAATAAGAATGTGACAGAAAGAAAACCCTAGCAGCTCATTTTACTCCTCCTCTCTTCTTTACCTCCCTCCACCCTTCCTCTAGTGCCAAATATTCACAGTGTTGCAGTGGAGAAGAAGGGGCTAAAGTTATGAAGAAGATTT
Organism: Capromys pilorides; assembly: GCA_004027915.1. NCBI lineage: Eukaryota > Metazoa > Chordata > Mammalia > Rodentia > Capromyidae > Capromys > Capromys pilorides. The sequence goes on from PVKN010006834.1 coordinate 13,919, forward strand.
TTTTAATACATTGTAAAAGCGCACTCATACCCAGCAGGTTTCCTATATAAATCTATTTTTAAGATGATTACAGGGTTTCCATAGCCATTCTAGCATCAACTGCTGGTTTTGTTTCCTCGTCGTCAGTAAACTGTTGGCAGGATAGCACACCAGAGGTATATTTTTTAAAGGGTATAATTGCATGGCACAGAAATTATCACTTTCTCGACAACGGGTTTCATTGGTCTCTCCCTTTGAGAATCCGGCTTGGAAGCCGGGCTTGTCAGTCCCTCCAAGCACACACTGTATTGTGTGTGTTGGTTTCAGGGCGCATCATGCTGGCAACCGCCAGGCAGCGGGTAGCAATTAAACCACACAATAGGCATCAAGGGATGAGGAGAAGACACTGTGTTTAAAATAAACGAACCCAAGAAACACAGCCAGCCTCCCTAGGAAGGATATCTGAGCAGCGTGGTGAGCCTGGAAGGGGCAGCTTTTGCAAAGGAAACTGGGAAATTTCCCACAGGGCCAAGCAAGCCATCACCTGCAGATGAGGCTGCCTCCTTCCCAAGGATCTATCATCAGACCACGTCTGCCAGTGTAACTTTGATAGAGAGATAGGCACCTAGGAAAGGGACTTTGTAGAACTGTACTTTTTCCATAGCGAGGGCCCAAAGGTTATGCAAATTTAGATAATCCAGCAGCTCTTTTTAAGAGGCATATCTAATATAAGCAAGCATAGGCGCTTTAGTTCACTGTCAGAAATAAGGGACACATTAGGCAGAAGTCAGTCTGTGAGATGGAAGTTAATAAGCTTCAAAATATAACAGGAAAAATTGTCTATTGGCAGAAGTAATGCACTCTCAAGAGGTGATAATAATGTGGCCATAATGAGACTAAGGTACTCCCCAGTCTCCATCTAGGGGAACTAAGAAAAATCACTGTCTAAGTAAAAGACCACAGTGTTTCTCATTCTAATCAGAATGACCAGCATGGGGCATTGGACTGAAATGCAACTGGTATCCGCAAATGAAAGCGCATAATATAATAACCAACGATAGTGACCTGTCTGAGATCATAATGTGTAGGAGCTAGAATAAAGAACGCTGTAGAGCAAAAGTGAATGGTAGTTTCTGTAGCCCTGGAATGCTGACAGAAACAACCACAGAGAAGGGAAAGGACATTTTCATTCACTACTAAAACATCATTTAAAAAACAGATATTAGAAATGTCTAGCAAACTCTGATCTCAAATCCGCTCTCAACAAGCCATGCACAGATCTATGACTTAGATTTTAAGTTGCCTAATTGACGAGAAAGTCCCAGGAAGATTTGTTTGTTTGCTGTTTCAGTAAACATTTTTAAGTTCCCCATGTCCCAGGAACTTTATCATTCAAGTTAGAAAGATGATATGAATGGTTGTTTTCTTACAGGGCCCAATGGGCAAGTGGAGAAAGAAATATTTTCACATGTAGGGATGGGATCCATTATAGAGATATACATGGCATGACTGGCTGTGTAGGGAGAAGGCAGCTTAGCCCGTCAGTGAGGCCATGTATTAGACAGAGGCAGATCTGAGTTCATCCCTGAACTACGAAGATTGGAAATGACAACAGAGGATTCAGGTGGTAAATCAAGGCTGACATTAAGTTGAAAAGGGGCATATTCAAATCAGGTAAAGACATAGGCAGTATAAAGACACTTGGATATTGGAGAGCCTAGCATGCTTAGGAAAAACTGGAATTTAAATATTGTTGGATATGAAGAGAAGTATGGCAGGAAATAAGGTTGAAAGAGGTTATGCCAGGAGTTGCCTTATTAGCAATTTGGATTTTATCCTGTAGGCAGAAAGAAGCTATTAAAATGTTAAGCAGAGGAGGAATATAGTTGAATTAGCAATTTAGATGATTTTCCATACATTTCTCTCACTCCACATGCATTAATATTCTTCTGTGTAGATTTGGCAAATGTGTATTTCTTACTCTGCTAGGGTTTAAAGGGTTGGTGACCTTTCAAGTGGATTGGTTCACTGAGTTTTTCAGACTTTATATTGAGGGTTGGATTCTGGACCTGTAAAATTTTCCTATTGAGTTTTCATTTGTGAAGGATGCCCTGCTAGATACTTTTGTCTAATCTCTTTTTGACATCTATCTGTAGAAATCTGGATGGAAAATATACAGTGAATGCACAAGACTTCGTGACCTATCAGCCAAAATTTATAGTGTGGAAATTATCTATGGAAAGATACTGTTACTAACTTGACATCCTCTATGTGAGACCATTTCAATTTTCTGGTTTGGAATGGTTTCTTCTAGCATAGTATGTTGGGTGGTAATTAATAAAGTGTCATTCCTTAAAAAAAGTGCTACTGATGGTCAAAATTATTTCACTTTGCCAAGTTCTCTTAACATATGGATTTAATCCTCTGTTCTGAAATGATCTATTTTATTTTACCTCTTTTTAAAAATTATAATTTGTCCTATTCAAGGTGAACAGCATGTTATGTAAAATCCAATCCAGAACTTTTTAGGGAGACAGTAAAGGTGTAAAAAATATGAAACACACACAAACTTGGCATAATGTCAGGAGAAGATTGAAGTTCATCGATTTAATTGAAATGGAATTTATGAGACATCCATTAAGTGGGTATGATAAGTTACTATAAGAGGTAAAACATGCAAGTTAAAAGAAATCTAGAGAAGAGTGGAAATGGTGTGAGGCAAAGAAGTGCTCTGGAAGCACAGAGGAAGATTACCACAGCAGAGTGAATACTTCTAATGGGAGATAACCAACATCTAAGAGAACCTTGGTGACAAGGTTCCACGTGTGATAATCAGCTCTAGCCAAGACCCAAGAAAATACAGACATATATTTATTTTTTCTTCAGAAATGGAAGGTATTATTTGCAAACTCTGTTACATATATATTTCTGAGACTCTAGACAGTAAAGAGAAGGCTGGCCGAGGGGAAGTGGGTTTCAGGATATTGAGAGCACCATGAAATTGGTGTGCCAATGAGCAGATAGGACCTGGTAGCAGGTAGTTGTTGCATCATGGTCCTTCAGCCTCAACGATTCCTACAAATTCTCCTCCTAGGAAGGGGCTGGCTCCTGCTATGAGGCATGTAGGTACAGGTAAAGAAATGTTCATAGAGATGAGGACTCTAACAGGCCACAGTGTACTTTGGGCTGTTTATTTCCAGTTAGTGAAGGGCCTCTATCCCATCACTTATATCCGCATCTTTTTGCATGGAACAGAAGAACAGAGGTACAGAACTACATGAATAATTAAAGCCCCATGGGTCTCAGGCCAGAAATGCCAATCTTCTCATTTTATTGTTGAGGAAACAAAGGCTCCAAAGAGCTTCAGTGATCTGCCTGAAGTGACACAGTTAGCGAGCGACAGATCAGGGACTCAGGCTCAGTTCTCTTATCTCTCGATTTGACTTTTCACTTTCTCAGAGTGTCAGTTTATTTATTTTTTAAGAAAAACCCTTATGACTACATAAAATAGGGTCTCCTCTCTGAGGCCACCCTTAAGCACTTGTAACTTTCTCTAAATGAGGGTAGTTTTTCTGTAATACTCATTTAATTACCGTTAAATGAGTTTTAGGCCTGAGTAGAAAATATACACTTCCACTAGGTTATTTACTTAGGGTAAACAATACAGTCTTCTTATACACATCATTGGTTTCCCGTCTGACACATTTCTTAATGCATGTCTTCACTGGTCTTCCCATAAATTCTGTAATGTAAGCTGAGGAGCCGTGCTAAGAGTTGAGTCACAAAGGGATTAACTAGGTTTCTTTTGATCAGACATGGAAACAAAGATGACACTGGAACCAAAAACCGGATTTCTAAAATAATAGAGCAGAGCCAATAAGAAGGAGCCCCAGTTGTGGAGGAGCTGAATGACACTAGCCGCATAAAAGAGTTCACATTATTGTCAAACTTTGTGGCTGTTGCCTGTGAAACTTTCTCCAGGTTTCAGAGCTGCTACTGTGTCCATGCCCTTAGGTCCCAGAAGCCACAGAGGAGTCCCCAGATGCTGCTGCTCACCCTTCCACTAGGCCCAAGAAGGAATGTTCTGTGGCTGATGGGAAAGGACAGGATCCATCAGGGCATTGATGGGACTGGGCTGAGAAAAATTCAAAGAGACATGGTCATCTCTGGAGACCATTAGAAAACCAAGTAGGGGGCCATTTGTTACATCTTTCCTTTGTTTCAAGTGTGGCTCTTTAAATTTGAATTGAATGTATTTGGGGATTTTCTACAAAGAGAGTCACTTGGAAGGCTGCCATTTCTTGTTATCAGTCATGTTTTATTATTGAGAGGAGGGATGCTCAGAGGAACTTCAGATCTTAGGCACAGGCAAAATAAATAAATAAATGAAAAATAAATAAATAAAAGGAAGGACTGGTGCACAGCAGCGCTTTAGTCCCATGACATCTAATTCATAGACATTGTCCTTGGGGATAAATTAAAGATTCAACAGATTTTTTTTTTTTTAAAGACAAGGAAAAAGTGTAAGATTTCTTGAAAGAAAGCATTAATGTTCAATTATTTGTCCAATTTTGTATAACTATATTTGTTAATCTGAGCAATAGATTTGATGATAAAAACAGATAATATGAAAACCATTGATAATTAGCTATTTCTGTTTTAAAAATATGTAATGTATGCATTGCATGTTACCCTGTTTCTGTCTTTTTTTCTATGTGTTTTTGCTTCTGTTTTTTACTCTTCAAAATAAAATAAAATAAAGTTGAATTAGTCAAAAATAAAAATAAAAGTAAAAATAAAATTGCACAGGGCGGGTGGAAAGGATGCAGCAGAAAAGAAACTTCTAAAGGATTTTCTTTTCTTTTTCTGTTTGCAATTCTGGGAAATGAACCCAGGGTTTCACATAGAGTAGGTAAGTTTTCTACCAATGAGCTACCCCCGAAGCATCCAAAATATTTTAGACGGATATTTTCTCAAAGATGAAACAAAAGTGTCAATAACAGAAACTGATCTACTCACTTATTAAGCATTCCTCATTGAAAGTCACACCCTCAGTAAAAGAAACCAGATGAATCAGACCTCGTGCGGGCTCAAATGTATAATTAATTTGTGCTACCTGAAACATGTTTACAAGATCTGGAAGACCAGCTTAGCACTTAAAATTACAAATTGAGAAAGGAAGAGTGGAGTTTGGGGTTGGTGAAATGTACAGGAGAAGATAGTGAAGTCCAGTTTTAGCTTTGAATAGGTGGAAGAAAGTAGTGTGAGGAGAAGTTGCAGCCAAAGAGACGAGATGATTATAAAGGGAGGAAAGGCCGTGTAAGCCACGCAGGGTCACCTTGATGTCTTCTTTCTGACCTTAACTTTGTCTTTTCGAGATGAAGTATGTACGTGGTTTCCATCTGCCCTTCCAGGACCTAAGTCAGCTCCAACAGTAATAGGCAGGTCACTCAAGCTCTTCATGCCTGCATAACCCCATCTGTTGTAGAGAATGACTGTGCTTCGTATACATTTACCTGGGTTCTGAAGGTATGGAAACAATCCTATTTAATGAAAAACACTTGAAATCTTGAAAGTGCTATAAAATTGTGATACATTATTACTAATTTCCTTGGTATAACTTTCTAAGAGGTAGCCAGGCTATCTGATTGGAAGTAGAATTTGCAAATTACTTGGACTTGACCACCCTGTAGGAAAAGAGTCCAATATTTCTTTATCAGTGTTTCTTTTTAACAAGAATAACACCAACTGGACAAGGTTTAGCCAAATCTAGCAATAGGTGTTAACCCCTGGAAATGTGATTTTAATAGCCAATAGGTATTTATAATTAATGTGCAATAACTCAATTATGCACATCTCTTTAAATTTAATAGGCCCAGTTAAGGTAAGATCATTAAGCACCCAATTGAATGTTAAACACATATATTTGGGATTTAACGACTGTGCAGCAGATGTAGGATGGAATATGGGATTGTTAAAGGGTGTTTAAAAAGTTGTTACTATTGTGGGGGCATTTAATTAATGTTTGGAGCAATCTATCCTTTGAAATCTGCCCAAAGTGCTAGCGAAATCTGCTTGGGGAGCAGGAGTTTCCCTGACAGCACTGGCGGTTAAGCAGAGCCACACTGAAGGAGAGCACCAGGCGCCAGCCCTCTAATTAGTGTGAGGAATGACAACAACACAACAAAACCACCGAGTGTCTCCAATGACAGGTGCAGCAAATAACAAGGCTGATGAAAGATTTTGCAATTAAAGATTCTGCTATGAAGATTAATGGAGTATTATCTTAAATTAATGTAAGGCGGGTTATCAGAGGCAAATTTCTGCCTTCCAGACGTCCCTCCTTTTCTACTTTTTTAAATTCATTTCTGGGTCTTGATCCCTCTTTACCATCCCTTAGGATCTAAGTGACTTTTTATTTCATAGGTTTTTATTCTTTTTATTTTTTTGCTTCTGTTTTTCTGGTATCTTAAAGTTCCATGTTTCCTTCTCTGTGCCCCTGTTCTGTCTTCTATACCCAGCCACTCACTTGTTCTCAATCTCCGTGAAGAGTGCTGACTGAGTTATAATGTAGTCCACTTGTGTACATGATCACGCAAGTTTTTAAAGCCCAGTGTCCTTGTTTAATCTACGACTAAACTATTAGAATATTAATTTTTTGTCATTATTTCACCATTCTTTTTATTTAAATTTATATATTTTTGTAGAGTGTCTTACTACACATCACAGACTCTAGCAATCCTTCTGTTTTCAGCTTCCCCAGAGCTGGGATTGCAGGTGTGCGCCACCACTCCTGGACTTGGTCACCAGCTCAGCACTCCCAAGGGCAGGACTGGTGAGGCATGTGGTGCCGGTGGGTCCTTGCACTTGCTTTAGCAGGTGCTGAGTCCGCTGAGCTATCTTGCCAGTCCCTTCACCATTATTCCTTCCAATAAATATTTGATGAGTGTCTAATATGTCCCAATGTAGGGATTGGGAATAGACAATAAATACAACAGGGAAATTCTGTACATTTGTGTAGAGAACTAGTCGAAATTTTAGTTGTAGGAACAGAAAATGTATACAAAAGTATGTGTGTGGCAGATAGTAATAGAGTCAATGGAGGAAAGACAAATACAGAAGGGAGAAAGGGAAATCCTGGGGTAGGGCGGCTAGCTCTGAGTGGTCAATGGGCAACTTTAAAGCAGCTATCAGAATGAGATGAACTGAGAGCAGTAAGCGGGGGCTTGTTTTTCTGGAACTGGGTGGTGGATACAGAGATGAAATCAAAGAGGTGGCAGAAGGTAAACTTATAGATGGATTTATTGGTGGTTAGGGCACTGGGTTTTACTCTGGATATCACAGAAAACCACTACAAAGCTTTGACTGCAAGAGAGATACAAACAATTAAGCATAAAATTATCAAACTAGCTACTGGGGAGTAAGGCAGTGTTGTGGACCTAGAGAAAAGTAAATAATCAATAATATGCAATATAACAGCCATGGTTGTATTCTTATCATTTTGTTTAGTGGAATTCTAAATCATTTCTAAAGATTTTCTTTTTTGTACTATATTTTATCCTTTTTAAAGAAATAAAAAAATGAATGTATTGTCTTGCAAAAAAGTAATAGTGGAAATAATCTGTTAAAGGCTTAGACTCCTTAATCATACTATAGGCTGTTAGCAGTAGTTACATCCTCACTGTACTCTACAGACTGAGCCCATAGAAATTGCTGAGATGCTGGAGAACATGAAATTTGGAAACCGAGCAGTTAGAAGACTGAAACTGCCATTTCTCCAAGGGTCAAAGTTTAGCAGGGGAAATCAGGAGTTCCTTTGTGGACATGTAAAGCAGAGCCAGTAAGTAAGCAATCAGATAGAGAGCACTGGATTGCAGAGTAAAATTTTCAAGATGGAGATACAAATCTGGACATTATGGAGATAGGCTGGTATTGGAGGCTGTGGGATGGGACACAATTATCTTGAGAGTAGGGGTAGGTAGTGAAGAAGAGAGGGAGGTTGCAGGACAGAGCCCCACATTTGGAGGGGAAGGAGGAAGCAGCAAAGAAGACAGAGGAGGAGCAGCCAGGCAGAAAGGAGAATGGCCCAGAAGAGAGTGAAAAAGTGTTTCGAGAGGGAGGAAATGATCAATTGTGTCAAATGCTGCTGAGGGGAGGAGTGAGATCAGAGCTGAGAAATGGGTTTTGTTTTAGCAGCATCATTGTGACCTTGCAAGGAGCTATATCAGTTAAGTCCTGGGTTAAAAGACTGATTGGCATGTTTTAAAGGGAGCCTAGAAAAGAAGGCTGAAGATAGTGAGACTATAAATCTCAATGGAAGAATGTTGTCTTAAAAAGGGAAGGAGTACGTGGTGGAGTAGCAGCAAGAGCGGGACACAGAATGGAGAGAAGAAATATTTTTAACCATCTTCAGGAGCATCAAGGCACTTTTAAAGATAACTGTTAATATTTTTAAATACTATAACATTTACATGCTGTTGGGGTAGATAAGAACAGAGAAAATTTTTATGAAGCAGGAGAGACAAGGGAACATAGGTAGATGTTGTCCTTGAGTTCATTAGAAGTGGAAGGGCCTGCTGCATAAGTGGGGGCTGAGTTTAGATACATCCATGAGCAGTAGAAATCAGTATAGCTGGGCATAGATGAAGGCAGGTTGGCAAATCTATTTGCTTTTCATGTACATGCTTATGTAATATACACAGTTGAAAAGGAAGACAGTGGGAATAAAGATGAACAAGGAGGAGTTGGAAGGAAAGGTAAGAAATAATCATGAAGAAAGAGAAATGTAGTAGGAGGACTGAGTGATTTTAATAGTCATTTGAAGTCAATGATAGTGAATTATAAAGCCAGACAAAAGAACATATTTGGTGAGTGTCTTAGTTACTTCTTTTTTTGCATTTTTTGTCACTGAGACAAAACACTCAGCACCCACAAGTTAAGGGATGCAAGATTTATTTCCATTCACAATATGTAGAGGTCTCAGTCCTTGGCTGGCTCTGAGGCAGGGTGGCATAGCAGAAGGCCACTGCAGAGGAGAAACAGTCAATGATGTAGCAGGCTGAAGGCAGTGGAGCAGCAGCAAGTCTCCCTTTCCTTTCTATCTCATCCAAGTTGCAGGCCTTTGATGGTGCCACCTACACCAAGAATGAGGCTTTCCATTACCATATCCAGCACTATGATAAACCAATCAGTGGACTAATCTAACACTACAGCTTTAATCTACATCCACAGTCCTAGATCTAGTTACTTCTGAAGAGTCCCACCTATGACCATGGGAGACTAAATTTGAATGTAGAGTAGGCAGAAAGTTGCATTCAACTAAGTTTGAGGCATTTGTATGAGAAATTAATTGAAAAGACAGGGACAATAGAGATGAAGGCATGTGCAATAATGAAGAAATTAATGGACATGGAACTTTAATGGACATGGAATTAAGCTAGGCATGATGACAGGTATGAGGAATGTGAAGGAAGTGCCATGGAATGGTTGTGCAATCTTTGGATTGTATTTTCCAGTGGGGTGAGTGAATGTTGACATTAGCTGCAAAGGGAGTCAAGCTAGCTAGAAAAATAAAAGGCTGTGGTTTGACTGTAGCCAAGGTCTCTGAAATGGCCATAGCAAGCCACAGCTGATGTTACAGAGTGAATGCATAAGTTGTATCATCAGATAGCATAAGGAAAAGGAATGTTCTGCACCTGAAGGCCCAAGAAGAAGTGAGTACAACTACCTGGTCTGCTGGCGTGGGGGCCACAGTTGAAGTGGGAAAGAATCCGCTACAATCAGGGTGGGTGGGAGAAGAAACAATATCTTCATGGGAGACTTTGGTTAAGGCTAGAGGAAAAGGAATAATTGAAGAAGTGCTTGCGAATAGACAGAAATCTAGTGACGAAGGATGATTAATCCTATAAAGTACCAAAGGAAAGCATTAGCAAATAGGCAGACTGTGGAAAGGGGCAGTATTAAGGATGTTCAGAATAACATGGATACGGGAGTCAAATAATGGGGATTGTATGTGATATGTGGGTGCTGTAGTGACTGCGGAAATGGTAGAGCATGATTTTCTTGCCGACCGCTGTGAGCTAGGTGGTAGTTGGGCTGAGACCATCCATGGTAGGATCCACATCAGCCTCAGCATAGGGGGAGATGGTAAGATCCTGCCGGAAGCAGATGGAACGCAGAGGCTCTGGCTTCAGGCCATTCTTATGTTCTATAACCTAAGATGCTCAGGACCACACGTGTCCCTTGGAACCTTTGCTCTCAGCACTGCCAGTCCTCCACCCGAGGCCATTCTGCTCACCTGGCTCATGGCATCCAACAAGTAGGGGCCAATCGTGGTGTCTTTGCAATGAAAGCAGCTATCAAGGGGGAAATGGGAATAAGGACCAAAGCAGTCGATCAAGCGGAAGTGCTGGTGGCATTCAGCGCTTTTGATGGGCAATAAAGACAGAAACAGATCTTTGGTAGGGAGTAAGAGTTACAGGTGTTGTCATCCAGCCTGGTGCGCTCACAGGCCTGAAGAGTCATGGCCACAAAACGGCATGGAACTTTAAAGGCAAATCCTGTGACAATGGGATAGACACTCAGTTTTAATGTCTTCAAGGTTAATGTCTCCTGAGGGGACATCCCCCCCAACTATATCACCTATATGTATCTGTATCAATCTATATCAGTATATATGAACACCTCAGAGAGGACAATCATTTTGAACATTTCACTGAGATGAAGTCTGTGCCTGGGCATCTATAGCCTGTGCTTTGCCTCTTTGTATGGAATGGTGCATGTTATTGAGAACTCACACATTTTTAACATCTAGCTCTTATCATTGGGTGGGGCAGCTCTGTGATTTGTGTTTTCTTTTTCTGCCTTCTCCAGGATACACACAGCTGACCGCTGAGAGAGAGGCCAGAATCCCCCGGTGCCCTCTAGCCTGCATCTAACTGGCTCTCCTCTGTGTCATTTGTGTTCATCTTCACCCTCCTCACACTTCAGCCACCCCAGACCAGGCTGTCACAGTGGCAGCATAGCATGATGATGGAGTCCCAATACTTCACCAGCAACACGGAGAACATTTTTTTTTTTCCTGATCAAATGAGAATCCGTTACATGTCAAGGAAAACCAGCATCAGCAACTTCTGTCATTTAATAAAACCTAAAGTTACAAGTGTCCTGAATAGTTCCCTTAGAAGCTATTTTAAGTGGACAGCCCTTCCCCAGAAAGTCCCATTGAGTGCAGAATAACAGAAGTTAATTTTAGCAGCACTTTTTAACCTACATTTGGGGACAAAAATGCCAGGAAACCTATTATATAATTGAAGTAAAAAGAAATCCTCTGGGTGTGACAAAAAGTTGTCTGTCTCAAGTTACTGCAAATGGAAAAATGATATATGGAGGAGCTTGGAATATAAGAAGCCCAGTAGTGAGGAACTTTATTTGCTGAGAAGGCAGGCGAGGTTGCCTGGACTTTGAGGTGTCCTGGACACATCTGGTGGCAGAACTGCTAACCTGTTCTCACTGGCTCTATCTGGTTCCAGGTGGAATCAAGTCTCCCAGTGGCTGCAGCATCTTCAAATTGAAGTATGAATACTACCATCCTACTTTGTTCATCTTCCAGAACTTCTGAGAGTCCTAGATCTGCTTTAAACCTAAGCTCTTTACAAAATGGAGGCATCAGGAAGTGGAGATCAAAGTGCCATCTTTACCCTCCTCAGGATGGCTGATTGTCTTCAGAGCGCTCTGAGCTGCCCACTCCCTGGTACTCCCCCATTCCTGCCTCCTGCCTGATCTCAGCCCAAGGTGGGTTCTTCTTCAGGGTGCCAGCTTGCTCCAGTGCTAGTTGAATAAACTTCAGCCATGCCACAAGGTCTTTCTAAGCCTGTTCCTCACCCTACAAGTCAACTTGAAATGATCTGTTTCTCACTGTTATTTAGTAAAGCAAAAAAGAAAATCGCATTTTGTAAATAATAGTATGTCTCAAACACATAATTAATCTTGTCCTTGGTTGTAATCTTCTGACTTATTAGAAAATCCACTGGAATCAGGTTTTGACCTTGATCTACTTGCTGCCTGAATTTAGTAACCAGTTTCTTTCCCAGTAGAAGTGAATTTCCTCGGAAGAATTTGATTGTCTCATCTGACACCCTAAGGTGATATTAGTCACAGCTCTATTCCTCAGTTGCCTCAGCTTCCACAATTACATTTCTGCAATATTCTCTATAAAAATCTCTCATACTGCACATCTTTCTATAGACACTGCACCTGTTATATAGGAAAGGTAATTTATTCTTTGATCTTTACTTCATCTTATTTGACTGAAAAATATGCTACAATCTTCTATATATAGATGTATAATTTCAAGGATATTTTTGTTATTTTTTTTTGTAGATGGGAAGAAAATAAACCCCTCTAGATTCATAGGAATTAAAGATGCTGCTCATTAAAGGCTGGGGATGTAGCTCAGTGGCACAGTGCCTGCCTGGCAAACACAAGTCCCTGAGTTTGAGTGACAGTACTAAAAACAAAATAAAACAAAACAGAAGTTGCTAATGAACTATATTTTAATTACACTAGTACTTGAGTTTGGAAATCTAGGATACAACTACCAGGTTGAGCAAGTGTCAGACAGCACACTTAAGTTGGGTCATTGAAGAAAGAGTAGTAAAAGATTGTTTTTAAAACAAGGAGGTAGGAAGACTTGGGGAATCCAACAAGAGATAGCTCAGCGCTTCTGGGTTTCCAGTCAAGGGATTTTGCTACCATCTCTGACATGAAGGGCAACAGAGAAGCTGTTGCTGGAGTCTGGAGAGAGGGTTATATGTAATGATGTCCACTGAACACAATTCAGCAGGAAGAGAGACACACAGTCTCATTCTTCACTCTTCTGCTTTCCTCCTTGATCTTTTACTACTCCTTTCATTGTCTGATAGTAGCTGGTAACAGAATCCAGGGCACAAAACAAGGTAGAGATGAATTCAGGGTGACGTGGGAGCAATAGTAGAATATACATCGGTGTAAAGTGATGACACTCTCCCTGGAACCCAATTCAACTGGACCTCCTCACAATTTTATTTTAGAATGGTTTCCCATTTACAAAAACAATTATAACAATAGTACAGAATTCCCATATGCCACACATCCTGCTTCACCTCCATCATTAGCATCTTACTTTAGCATGGTACATCTGTCACATGTCAGATCTATACTGGCATGCTGTTTTAGCTACAATTGGCACTTCATTTAGATTTGTTGCTTGTGTTGAATTTCCTTTTTCTAATTCACTATCCAATGTAGGATACACTACATTGAATAACAGCTCTTCAGGCTTCTCTTGGCTGCAATCATCTCTGACTCCACTTCTTCAATGACCTTGACACTGAGGAGTGCCCTTGAAGGGTATTTTAGCATGGTACTTGTTCATACTTGATGTTTTTCTCAAGAGCAGACTGTGAGGATCGTGTGCATTTGAGAAAACTACAGAAGTTACTTTCTCAGCCCGTCATATCAAGCGTGTATTGGCGCTATTCCCAGGACTTTTCACTTCTTACCTTTGCTCTGTGCAGGTATAGTTACTGATGTTGATCTTGATCATCACAAAGAAATAATTTTCTAGGCTTCTCTACTGTAAAGTCACTCTTGTTTTTTACTTTCTTTTTTATTTATTTACTTTTTTTATTCATTTTAATGAGAAAAAAGATAATGAAACAGTTTCAAAACAAGATAGTAGGATGGTTACAATAATTAATACTATGAATATTGTTGTCTTCATAGCAGTTAGAGGACAAGATGCAGACCTGATATCTTGTCTAAACAATATTAGTCCAAACCTT